>JAMRXY010000219.1:0-31784 GCA_024447195.1 Panagrolaimus sp. LJ2414 | reverse complement strand
TCGATTCTTAGAGCCAATCCTTTTCCCGAAGTTACGGATCTAATTTGCCGACTTCCCTTACCTACATTATTCTATCGACCAGAGGCTATTCACCTTGAAAACCTGATGCGGAATAAGGTACGGCTATGGAATACATTATTAGGGATCCCTCATATTTTCAAGGGCCATATATAGCAATCAGAACATAACAAAAACCGTTATGCTTTTCAATACCTTTAACCATATCTCGAGATGATCTCATTCCATGGTCAAAATATCTTAAATAGAGAAGAGATCTCTATTCTGAACTATATATGACGTATATGAGTTCATATAACGTTACCGTCCCTTATTTAAATTCCGAAGAATAAAAATAATCGTATTCTCATAGTGTAGGAATATTAACCTACTTCCCTTTCAGAATACATGCGAATCCATATAAATACGAAAACACACATAATGAAAATGGCATGCGCCATTTCTTTAGGACCGACTGACCCACATTCAAATACTGTTCACGTGGAAACCTTTTTCACTTCGGCCTTCAAGGATCTCACTTGAATGTTTGCTACTATCACCAAGATCTGCACTAGTAGAAGCTCCAGTCCATTTTACAATGAAAACCTTCAACGCTAACTACTACACCCTCCTACATGTTATACTCTGTTTTCACATAGTATAACAGTAAAGTATAGGTCTTTCGCTAGAGCGCCATCCATTTTCAGGGCTAGTTGATTCGGCAGGTGAGTTGTTACACACTCCTTAGCGGTTTACAACTTCCATGTCCACCGTCCTGCTGTCAATATCAACTAACACCTTTTATGGGGTCTCATGAGCAAAAAGTTTGGCACCTTAACTTTACTTGCGGTTCATCCCGCATCGCCAGTTCTGCTTACCAAAAATGGCCCACTTTCAACTATTATATTCAATGCTCATGTTCAATTAAGAAACATAAACATCATACCCATTAAGAGTATGAGAATAGGTTGAGAACATTTCGTTCCCAAGACCTCTAATCGTTCGCTTTACCGAGTATAACTATTAAAAATTAGTTGAAGCTATCCTAAGGGAAACTTCGGAGGGAACCAGCTACTAGATGGTTCGATTAGTCTTTCGCCCCTATACCCAAGTCAGACGATCGATTTGCACGTCAGAACCGCTTCGGACTTCCATCAGAGTTTCCTCTGACTTCATCCTGCTCAGGCATAGTTCACCATCTTTCGGGTCTCATTGCATATGCTCTATCTCCACCCATTTGCAAGCAAATTAGATGGGACTATACTACTTGCTTTTCCGTAGAAAAACAATCATATATCATATTCGATAAAGAATACTTTACTTTCATTACGCCAATGAGTTTTGAACACTCAATGACTCGCACATACAATAAACTCCTTGGTCCGTGTTTCAAGACGGGACATATAGGTGATTGTCTTTTATACTGATATTTAATAGATATCATAAAGCATTTATACGGATCAAATAAAAAAGCCAACGCAAGCGTTAACTTTAATATAAAACCAGTCAAATACCATCTTTTATCCATTAAAGGGCAATTAACCAAAAACTTTTTCCATTATACCAGGATACACATCCGAAGATATGCCCTCTAATATAATTTCAAAAGTCTCAATCAATTGTATCAGCACAATGGCAACAAGTGCATCATATATTCGCAAACTGCAGCCATCAAATAAATCTTTCGAAAATATTTAACAACCCGTTAAACGAATAATACAACTTATTATTACCATCTTTCGACAACTCTATACGCTTCCACTCATTCAGTTTCACGTACTATTTAACTCTCTCTTCAGAGTTCTTTTCAACTTTCCCTCACGGTACTTGTTTGCTATCGGATTCATACATATATTTAGCTTTAGGTGAAGTTTACCACCTACTTTGGGCTGTGTTTCCAAACAACCCGACTCAAAGCATAAATCAAATGAAATGCATAAAATATCTTAACAGGTCTATCACCTTCTATGGAACTCTAGTCAAAGAGAACTTAAGATATTATACATTCCATAATAATAAATGCTATACGCTACAGTTCGCTTTGCCATTACAACAAAGAGATTCAGCGCTGAGCTTATCCCGTTTCACTCGCAGTTACTAAGGGAATCCTTTTTAGTTTCTTTTCCTCCGCTTACTGATATGCTTAAGTTCAGCGGGTAGTCACACTTGATTTGAGATCATAAAAGTCGAAATATATTTCTCATTATTCCACATATATATATGAAAAGAGTTAAACTTTTATCTCGAACAATAATCAAATTGTCGATTCAAGTACTCTATCATATATAAATATGAAATAACGCATTATCCGAAGATAAAACGAAATATATTTCTATATAGTTAAGCAAAGCTATAAAGTTATTCCATCAAAGGAATATAACCAAAAGTCTTTACTTTCCCATACAAAAGGCCTAATAAACCTTTCAACTATCATAGCTCCATGAAAGAACTATAGTATAGATATATGATTCTCAAACAAATGTGCCAATGGTTAAAAACCATCGGCGCAATTTGCATTCGAAACTTTTTCATTCATGTAGTTTGCAAGTCATGAAAAATAACGCATTTTGCTGCGTTCTTCATCGATGTATGAACCGAGTGATCCACTGAATAAGCTTATTTATATATAAGTTTATATGACTATGTTTTATATCAAACAAAACATTATCTGGCGGATTTCGTTTTACGGAAAACCTCATTAATTCTATATTAACCCAAAAAAGGATTAATACTGTCCATAAAAGTTTAATATAAGCACGGCGATCACACTTATAACTTTTATGACAGAAACCAGACAAAAAGCCGTTCCGTTCACATATAGAAAGCTCCAATATTAACAAGGCGAATTTTTATATTTAAAATTCTTGTAATGATCCGGCCTGCAGGTTCACCTACGGCCACCTTGTTACGACTTTTGCCCGGTTCAAGCCAATGCGATCAAATTGATTTTCATCTGTATTCTTATCCGTAAGAATAAAAATACAAACAATCCTCAATCTTCTCGAATTAACCCAGTTCCGGGCAGCGACGGGCGGTGTGTACAAAGGACAGGGACGTAATCAGCGTAAGCTGATGACTTACACTTACTTGAAGTTCCTCGTTCACGAATAATAATTACAATATTCGATCCCAAATACGGAATAATTTGACTCGTTTACCAATTCTTTTCAGAAATGGTCACACGCGCTGCAATTTTCATTGTAGCGCGCGTGCAGCCCCAGACATCTTAGGGCATCACAGACCTGTTATTGCTGGGTTTCTTACGACTGGAACGCCGCAAATCCCATTAAGAAGAAAAGTTTTTAATGAAATCCCCATAAGAGAAAACATATAAAAAAAACTTTCTATTTAATTAAGCTCCAATCTCGTTCGTTATCGGAATTAACCAGACAAATCAATCCACGAACTAAGAACGGCCATGCACCACCATCCACCAAATCATGAAAAAGCTATCAATCTGTCAATCCTTATAGTGTCTAGACCGGGTGAGTTTTCCCGTGTTGAGTCAAATTAAGCCGCAGGCTCCACTTCTGGTGGTGACCTTCCGTCAATTCCTTTAAGTTTCAACTTTGCAACCATACTTCCCCCGGAACCAAAAGACTTTCGTTTCCGGGAAGCTCGTTTCAAGGGCAAATATAAAATATCCACCCGAAACTCGCTAGATGGCATAGTTTACGGTCAGAACTAGGGCGGTATCTGATCGCCTTCGATCCTCTGACTTTCGTTCTTGATTAATGAAAACATTCTTGGCAAATGCCTTCGCTGTAGTTCGTCTCGCAAGGGTCCACGAATTTCACCTCTCGCCCTGCGATACGGATGCCCCCGTTTGTTCCTTTTAATCATTACTATGGTAAGTAAAACCAATAAAACATGAACCATAGTCATGTTCTATTATTCCATGCAAAACCATACAAGCTTACGCCTGTTTTGAGCACTCTGATTTATTCAAAGTAAACTCAATAGATTCCGTATGCCCCGAAAGACATAAAAAAATCTATTAAAAAACATTTAGTATTAGTTACAATCCAAAGGATGAACTAACCTATCATGTACAGATCCAACTACGAGCTTTTTAACCGCAACAACAATTCAATGCAGTATGAGAGCTGGAATTACCGCGGCTGCTGGCACCAGACTTGCCCTCTCATTGATACTCTTTAATGATTTTAAAATCAAACCATTCCAATGATCCATCCCCGAAGGAATAGATCTTGTCATTTCTCGTCACTACCTCCTCGTACTGAGAGTGGGTAATTTTCGCGCCTGCTGCCTTCCTTGGATGTAAACGCCGTTTCTCAGGCATTTTCTCCGGAGTCGTACCCTAATACTCCGTTATCCGTCAAAACCATATAAGTACTATATACTTATATAGAAAGTTGATAGATCAGACACTTGAATGACATATCGTCGGTACAAGACCATACGATTAGCATGATATATTCAGTTTCAACACAAAACATTCCGAAGAATGCTTGGTTTTAATACTAATATACGCAATATTTCCATGAAGGAAATATCTTTTATGCATGTATTAGCTCCAGAATTACCACAGTTATCCATGTAGGATAAAAGTCAAAATCAAGTAAATTTTAGCTGTTATAATGAGCCATACGCGGTTTCGTGTTAAATACACATGTACTTAGACATGCATGGCTTAATCTTTGAAATGACCACATCAATCAGACAGGATCAATCAGATATATGTTTCTTTCGAATACAAATATATCTTATATATATCAAAACATATATAAATATGTTTTAGACTTTCAAAGTCACATCGCTTTTTTACTAGTATAAAAATTCCATAAAGAATAGTTATAAGCTAGTTTCCTTTGACATATAGTCAGCATAATTAGATATATCCATTAAAAATGAATATAAATAAACGAACGAGCAAACATTCATTACAAATGTCACGCTCTTATATCTCAAAATACATAGTAAAAGATGTTCCAAATTCATGGAATCTCACCTTATACCATATCGCAAAGGAATGCAGAAAGAGTCATAAACTTCCAAAAGTTTTCATATAGTAATGCATATAAACACATACTAAATTCAACTTCCTTCTTTCACTTCTCTTCTTTCCCTTACATCTAAGAAATAAAGGTATATAAATAAAAAAGCACCCCAAACATAACTTTTTTTTCGGATAGAGGACATTGAGTTTAACCGAGAAAATGCATTTTTGAACCTCTCATCCCCTATATGGGGTACCTAGGGGTCACAAAAATCTACAAAATTGATGAAAAAAAATTTTTCTTAAAAGCTTCCAAATGGTCCATAAATGCTTACAAAAGCTTAGAAACGACTCCAAACATATAAAAATTACTTAAAAAAGCTTAATAATTAATAAAAACTATTAAAAATAGCTTCAGGAACACAAATTAAAAAAATTTTGACTTATGCCCCTTCATCCATAAATCACAAAAAATTTTATGTCCTTGCCCGCATTCAACAAAGTTTTATGAATGGAGGAAAGCGCATAAAACTCAAATATTGTCCCAAATGGTCCCAAATGATCCCAAATGGCCCAAAAATGCTTACAAAAGCTTAGAAATGGCTTTAAGCATGTTAAAATTACTTACAAATGCTTAATAATTAATAAAAACTATTAAAAATAGCTTCAGGAACACAAATTTAAAAAATTTTGACTTATGCCCCTTCATCCATAAATCACAAAAACATTTATGTCCTTGCCCACATTCATGAATTTTTCATGAATGGAGGAAAGGGCATAAAACTCAAATTCGGTCCCAAATGATCTAAAATGATCCCAAATGGCCCCAAAATGCTTAGAAATTACTTAAAACATGTCTAAAATGCTTATTTAATTATATTAAAGCAATATCACAACAAAAATAGCCTCAGGGACATACATCTTAGAACAGGGACATATATGCTTAAAAGGGGCACAAAGGGATAAAAATGGGGACATGGGGGTAAGCTATAACTCAGAAATGGGTCATGGAGGTAGGACATAGCTTTAAAATGGGAATTTAAGCTAATTCCCCATTAAAAAATAGCCTTAGGAACACAAATTAAAAAATTTTAAATTTATGCACTTTCATCCATAAATCACAAAAAAATCTATGCCTTTTATCCATTCAACAAAATTTCATGAATGGAGGAAAGTGCATAAAATTCAAATACTGTCCCAAATGGTCCCGAATGGTCCCACATGGTCCAAAAATGCTTAGAAATGGCTTTAAACATGTTAAAATTGTTTACAAAAGCTTAATAATTAATAAAAACTATTAAAAATAGCTTCAGGAACACAAATTAAAAAATTTTAAATTTATGCACTTTCATCCATAAATCACAAAAAATTTTATGTCCTTGCCCGCATTCAACAAAATTTCATGAATGGAGGAAAGGGCATAAAATTCAAATATTGTCCCAAATGATCCCAAATGGTCAATAAAAGCTTAGAAATGCCTTCAAACATGTTAAAATTATATCCACAAGCTTAATAAACCTAACAATTATCAAAAAATAGCCTTAAGGGCGCGAAATAAAATTATTATTATCAGGGTCCTTTTCAACACAAAAAAATTCCATACAAACAAAAAATCACAAAAAAATTTTATTAAATTTAATTTTTTACCACACAAATATCTCTACAAATGTTTAAAAAAAGAAAGAAAATGAAAAAACATTTCAAAAGAACAAAAAAGAATCAAAAAGAATTTCTTTCTGCCATGACAGAACTTTGTCATTTTTATTTGACCTACATTTCTCTACTATCCTTGCAATGCCAAACATTTCTTCTCTACTTGCAATGCCAAACTGAATCATATTCATTATATCTTTAATCATATCATTCCTTACGGAATGATTGGTAAAATACCAATCTTAAATTTTCGTTCCAAAATGGAACGAATCTTAAATTTTTGTTCCAAAATGGAACGAATCTTAAATTTTCGTTCCAAAATGGAACGAATCTTAAATTTCCGTTCCAAAACGGAACGAGTCTGAAATTTTCACTTCAAAATGAAGTGAATCTTTGAATTTTCACTGCAAAGTGTTAGATTTTTACTTTGACAAATCTAACAAATTTGCAAAGTGTTAGATTTTTACTTTGACAAATCTAACAAATTTGCAAAGTGTTAGATTTTTACTTTGACAAATCTAACAAATTTGCAAAGTGTTAGATTTTTACTTTGACAAATCTAAATGTATATTGTCTTAGATAATGTCTGAGATAAAGTCTTAGATAATGTCTAAGATAATGTCTGAGATAAAGTCTTAGGTCTAAGATAAGCTCATAAGGGTGTGTAATGGAAAAGCCAAGTGGCTAAGCGGAATGACAACTCCGCTGAGTTGTATTCAACAGTTTTAAACTGCCGTTTAAATGTTGAAAAATCAACAATGTTGAAAAATCGCCATTGTTGAAAAATCAACAATGTTGAAAAATCAACAATGTTTGTTTCATGCCAAAAGTCGACATGAAACACAAATCTTTACAAACGACAAAAAAATATAAGTGGTTCAAAAATCGACTTATGGAACAAATGGCATAAAAAATGCAAATTATACGAGTTGAACGCATGAACAAAAAATATGCATTTCATCAATGACCATATCCAATGAAGGATAAAGTCAAAAACAAAATGCAAAACATGCATCAACCCATATAAAATGGATTCATTATTCCTACAGACCAATAAAAAAGTCGATATGAAACACAAATATTTCATATAAAAACAGATTATCCAATCTTCAGCTAAGTCTCAACAGATCGCAGCATAAACGCTGCTCTACTGAGAACAACACTGAGACCAGTAATCAAGTCGTTTGCAAGAAATCTTACACCCCGGCACTTAACCTTAGTAATAAGGCTTTATCAAAGGATTCGGAATTACCCAAATCCTTCGGGACATATAATGGGGCAGTACTACATTCAATAAAGAATGCATTTATAAGCCATCTCGACACCGAGATGCAAAAGTATTATTGCTTTGTCTAGGATGGATTCTGACTTAGAGGCTTTCAGTCATAAGCCACCAGACGTAGCATCACGCCATTATTCTATCGAATAAGCGTATATACCAAATGTCTGGACCTGCGGTTCCTCTCGTACTAAGCAGGACTACTATCGCAATAACTATCATGTACAGTAGGGTAAAACTAACCTGTCTCGCGACGGTCTAAACCCAGCTCACGTTCCCTATTAGTGGGTGAACAATCCAACGCTTTACGAATTCTGCTTCGTAATGATAGGAAGAGCCGACATCGAAGGATCAAAAAGCAACGTCGCTATGGACGCTTGGCTGCCACAAGCCAGTTATCCCTATGGTAACTTTTCTGACACCTCTTGTTATAAACTTCATAATCCAAAAGGATCGATAGGCCACGCTTTAACGGTCTGTATTCGTACTGAGAATCAAGATCAAGAATACTTTTCTCCTTTTAGTCTACGTGAGGTTTCTGTCCTCACTGAGTATTCCTTAGGACACCTGCGTTACTATTTGACAGATGTACCGCCCCAGTCAAACTCCCCGCCTGACAATGTCATCAGTGCGGATCATATCTCTTTCAAAAAGAAATATTTAAATCAAAAAGAATTTTCTAAAGAAAAATCTCCGTATTACTGAATAAGTAAAGAGTCGATAAAAGTAGGGGTATTTCACCGTTGACCGAAGTCTCCCCCTTATACTACACCTCTTATGACTCTTCACAAAGTCAGACTAGAGTCAAGCTCAATAGGGTCTTCTTTCCCCGCTGTATTTGCCAAGCCCGTTCCCTTGGCTGTGATTTCGCTAGATAGTAGATAGGGACAGTGGGAATCTCGTTAATCCATTCGTGCGCGTCAGGACTTATCTGACGAGGCATTTGGCTACCTTAAGAGAGTCATAGTTACTCCCGCCGTTTACCCGCGCTTATATAAATTTCTTTAGATTAACATTCAGAGCACTGGGCAGAAATCACAAATAGTCAACGCACATAAACGCCTTCTATTTGCTCTGTTTTAATTAGACAGTCGGATTCCCCGAGTCCGTGTCAGTTCTAAGCTAATCGTTAAGTGTATATTGACGTTCTATCCGTAAGAATAAAACAAGTTTAAAAATTCCACAGTAAAAATTAAACACTAGTCCAAGTTCATTCCGAAGAAATTCCTCAAACATGATCTAATTCTTAAAGTTTCATTTAAAAACCCAATATACTCGATTCTTAGAGCCAATCCTTTTCCCGAAGTTACGGATCTAATTTGCCGACTTCCCTTACCTACATTATTCTATCGACCAGAGGCTATTCACCTTGAAAACCTGATGCGGAATAAGGTACGGCTATGGAATACATTATTAGGGATCCCTCATATTTTCAAGGGCCATATATAGCAATCAGAACATAACAAAAACCGTTATGCTTTTCAATACCTTTAACCATATCTCGAGATGATCTCATTCCATGGTCAAAATATCTTAAATAGAGAAGAGATCTCTATTCTGAACTATATATGACGTATATGAGTTCATATAACGTTACCGTCCCTTATTTAAATTCCGAAGAATAAAAATAATCGTATTCTCATAGTGTAGGAATATTAACCTACTTCCCTTTCAGAATACATGCGAATCCATATAAATACGAAAACACACATAATGAAAATGGCATGCGCCATTTCTTTAGGACCGACTGACCCACATTCAAATACTGTTCACGTGGAAACCTTTTTCACTTCGGCCTTCAAGGATCTCACTTGAATGTTTGCTACTATCACCAAGATCTGCACTAGTAGAAGCTCCAGTCCATTTTACAATGAAAACCTTCAACGCTAACTACTACACCCTCCTACATGTTATACTCTGTTTTCACATAGTATAACAGTAAAGTATAGGTCTTTCGCTAGAGCGCCATCCATTTTCAGGGCTAGTTGATTCGGCAGGTGAGTTGTTACACACTCCTTAGCGGTTTACAACTTCCATGTCCACCGTCCTGCTGTCAATATCAACTAACACCTTTTATGGGGTCTCATGAGCAAAAAGTTTGGCACCTTAACTTTACTTGCGGTTCATCCCGCATCGCCAGTTCTGCTTACCAAAAATGGCCCACTTTCAACTATTATATTCAATGCTCATGTTCAATTAAGAAACATAAACATCATACCCATTAAGAGTATGAGAATAGGTTGAGAACATTTCGTTCCCAAGACCTCTAATCGTTCGCTTTACCGAGTATAACTATTAAAAATTAGTTGAAGCTATCCTAAGGGAAACTTCGGAGGGAACCAGCTACTAGATGGTTCGATTAGTCTTTCGCCCCTATACCCAAGTCAGACGATCGATTTGCACGTCAGAACCGCTTCGGACTTCCATCAGAGTTTCCTCTGACTTCATCCTGCTCAGGCATAGTTCACCATCTTTCGGGTCTCATTGCATATGCTCTATCTCCACCCATTTGCAAGCAAATTAGATGGGACTATACTACTTGCTTTTCCGTAGAAAAACAATCATATATCATATTCGATAAAGAATACTTTACTTTCATTACGCCAATGAGTTTTGAACACTCAATGACTCGCACATACAATAAACTCCTTGGTCCGTGTTTCAAGACGGGACATATAGGTGATTGTCTTTTATACTGATATTTAATAGATATCATAAAGCATTTATACGGATCAAATAAAAAAGCCAACGCAAGCGTTAACTTTAATATAAAACCAGTCAAATACCATCTTTTATCCATTAAAGGGCAATTAACCAAAAACTTTTTCCATTATACCAGGATACACATCCGAAGATATGCCCTCTAATATAATTTCAAAAGTCTCAATCAATTGTATCAGCACAATGGCAACAAGTGCATCATATATTCGCAAACTGCAGCCATCAAATAAATCTTTCGAAAATATTTAACAACCCGTTAAACGAATAATACAACTTATTATTACCATCTTTCGACAACTCTATACGCTTCCACTCATTCAGTTTCACGTACTATTTAACTCTCTCTTCAGAGTTCTTTTCAACTTTCCCTCACGGTACTTGTTTGCTATCGGATTCATACATATATTTAGCTTTAGGTGAAGTTTACCACCTACTTTGGGCTGTGTTTCCAAACAACCCGACTCAAAGCATAAATCAAATGAAATGCATAAAATATCTTAACAGGTCTATCACCTTCTATGGAACTCTAGTCAAAGAGAACTTAAGATATTATACATTCCATAATAATAAATGCTATACGCTACAGTTCGCTTTGCCATTACAACAAAGAGATTCAGCGCTGAGCTTATCCCGTTTCACTCGCAGTTACTAAGGGAATCCTTTTTAGTTTCTTTTCCTCCGCTTACTGATATGCTTAAGTTCAGCGGGTAGTCACACTTGATTTGAGATCATAAAAGTCGAAATATATTTCTCATTATTCCACATATATATATGAAAAGAGTTAAACTTTTATCTCGAACAATAATCAAATTGTCGATTCAAGTACTCTATCATATATAAATATGAAATAACGCATTATCCGAAGATAAAACGAAATATATTTCTATATAGTTAAGCAAAGCTATAAAGTTATTCCATCAAAGGAATATAACCAAAAGTCTTTACTTTCCCATACAAAAGGCCTAATAAACCTTTCAACTATCATAGCTCCATGAAAGAACTATAGTATAGATATATGATTCTCAAACAAATGTGCCAATGGTTAAAAACCATCGGCGCAATTTGCATTCGAAACTTTTTCATTCATGTAGTTTGCAAGTCATGAAAAATAACGCATTTTGCTGCGTTCTTCATCGATGTATGAACCGAGTGATCCACTGAATAAGCTTATTTATATATAAGTTTATATGACTATGTTTTATATCAAACAAAACATTATCTGGCGGATTTCGTTTTACGGAAAACCTCATTAATTCTATATTAACCCAAAAAAGGATTAATACTGTCCATAAAAGTTTAATATAAGCACGGCGATCACACTTATAACTTTTATGACAGAAACCAGACAAAAAGCCGTTCCGTTCACATATAGAAAGCTCCAATATTAACAAGGCGAATTTTTATATTTAAAATTCTTGTAATGATCCGGCCTGCAGGTTCACCTACGGCCACCTTGTTACGACTTTTGCCCGGTTCAAGCCAATGCGATCAAATTGATTTTCATCTGTATTCTTATCCGTAAGAATAAAAATACAAACAATCCTCAATCTTCTCGAATTAACCCAGTTCCGGGCAGCGACGGGCGGTGTGTACAAAGGACAGGGACGTAATCAGCGTAAGCTGATGACTTACACTTACTTGAAGTTCCTCGTTCACGAATAATAATTACAATATTCGATCCCAAATACGGAATAATTTGACTCGTTTACCAATTCTTTTCAGAAATGGTCACACGCGCTGCAATTTTCATTGTAGCGCGCGTGCAGCCCCAGACATCTTAGGGCATCACAGACCTGTTATTGCTGGGTTTCTTACGACTGGAACGCCGCAAATCCCATTAAGAAGAAAAGTTTTTAATGAAATCCCCATAAGAGAAAACATATAAAAAAAACTTTCTATTTAATTAAGCTCCAATCTCGTTCGTTATCGGAATTAACCAGACAAATCAATCCACGAACTAAGAACGGCCATGCACCACCATCCACCAAATCATGAAAAAGCTATCAATCTGTCAATCCTTATAGTGTCTAGACCGGGTGAGTTTTCCCGTGTTGAGTCAAATTAAGCCGCAGGCTCCACTTCTGGTGGTGACCTTCCGTCAATTCCTTTAAGTTTCAACTTTGCAACCATACTTCCCCCGGAACCAAAAGACTTTCGTTTCCGGGAAGCTCGTTTCAAGGGCAAATATAAAATATCCACCCGAAACTCGCTAGATGGCATAGTTTACGGTCAGAACTAGGGCGGTATCTGATCGCCTTCGATCCTCTGACTTTCGTTCTTGATTAATGAAAACATTCTTGGCAAATGCCTTCGCTGTAGTTCGTCTCGCAAGGGTCCACGAATTTCACCTCTCGCCCTGCGATACGGATGCCCCCGTTTGTTCCTTTTAATCATTACTATGGTAAGTAAAACCAATAAAACATGAACCATAGTCATGTTCTATTATTCCATGCAAAACCATACAAGCTTACGCCTGTTTTGAGCACTCTGATTTATTCAAAGTAAACTCAATAGATTCCGTATGCCCCGAAAGACATAAAAAAATCTATTAAAAAACATTTAGTATTAGTTACAATCCAAAGGATGAACTAACCTATCATGTACAGATCCAACTACGAGCTTTTTAACCGCAACAACAATTCAATGCAGTATGAGAGCTGGAATTACCGCGGCTGCTGGCACCAGACTTGCCCTCTCATTGATACTCTTTAATGATTTTAAAATCAAACCATTCCAATGATCCATCCCCGAAGGAATAGATCTTGTCATTTCTCGTCACTACCTCCTCGTACTGAGAGTGGGTAATTTTCGCGCCTGCTGCCTTCCTTGGATGTAAACGCCGTTTCTCAGGCATTTTCTCCGGAGTCGTACCCTAATACTCCGTTATCCGTCAAAACCATATAAGTACTATATACTTATATAGAAAGTTGATAGATCAGACACTTGAATGACATATCGTCGGTACAAGACCATACGATTAGCATGATATATTCAGTTTCAACACAAAACATTCCGAAGAATGCTTGGTTTTAATACTAATATACGCAATATTTCCATGAAGGAAATATCTTTTATGCATGTATTAGCTCCAGAATTACCACAGTTATCCATGTAGGATAAAAGTCAAAATCAAGTAAATTTTAGCTGTTATAATGAGCCATACGCGGTTTCGTGTTAAATACACATGTACTTAGACATGCATGGCTTAATCTTTGAAATGACCACATCAATCAGACAGGATCAATCAGATATATGTTTCTTTCGAATACAAATATATCTTATATATATCAAAACATATATAAATATGTTTTAGACTTTCAAAGTCACATCGCTTTTTTACTAGTATAAAAATTCCATAAAGAATAGTTATAAGCTAGTTTCCTTTGACATATAGTCAGCATAATTAGATATATCCATTAAAAATGAATATAAATAAACGAACGAGCAAACATTCATTACAAATGTCACGCTCTTATATCTCAAAATACATAGTAAAAGATGTTCCAAATTCATGGAATCTCACCTTATACCATATCGCAAAGGAATGCAGAAAGAGTCATAAACTTCCAAAAGTTTTCATATAGTAATGCATATAAACACATACTAAATTCAACTTCCTTCTTTCACTTCTCTTCTTTCCCTTACATCTAAGAAATAAAGGTATATAAATAAAAAAGCACCCCAAACATAACTTTTTTTTCGGATAGAGGACATTGAGTTTAACCGAGAAAATGCATTTTTGAACCTCTCATCCCCTATATGGGGTACCTAGGGGTCACAAAAATCTACAAAATTGATGAAAAAAAATTTTTCTTAAAAGCTTCCAAATGGTCCATAAATGCTTACAAAAGCTTAGAAACGACTCCAAACATATAAAAATTACTTAAAAAAGCTTAATAATTAATAAAAACTATTAAAAATAGCTTCAGGAACACAAATTAAAAAAATTTTGACTTATGCCCCTTCATCCATAAATCACAAAAAATTTTATGTCCTTGCCCGCATTCAACAAAGTTTTATGAATGGAGGAAAGCGCATAAAACTCAAATATTGTCCCAAATGGTCCCAAATGATCCCAAATGGCCCAAAAATGCTTACAAAAGCTTAGAAATGGCTTTAAGCATGTTAAAATTACTTACAAATGCTTAATAATTAATAAAAACTATTAAAAATAGCTTCAGGAACACAAATTTAAAAAATTTTGACTTATGCCCCTTCATCCATAAATCACAAAAACATTTATGTCCTTGCCCACATTCATGAATTTTTCATGAATGGAGGAAAGGGCATAAAACTCAAATTCGGTCCCAAATGATCTAAAATGATCCCAAATGGCCCCAAAATGCTTAGAAATTACTTAAAACATGTCTAAAATGCTTATTTAATTATATTAAAGCAATATCACAACAAAAATAGCCTCAGGGACATACATCTTAGAACAGGGACATATATGCTTAAAAGGGGCACAAAGGGATAAAAATGGGGACATGGGGGTAAGCTATAACTCAGAAATGGGTCATGGAGGTAGGACATAGCTTTAAAATGGGAATTTAAGCTAATTCCCCATTAAAAAATAGCCTTAGGAACACAAATTAAAAAATTTTAAATTTATGCACTTTCATCCATAAATCACAAAAAAATCTATGCCTTTTATCCATTCAACAAAATTTCATGAATGGAGGAAAGTGCATAAAATTCAAATACTGTCCCAAATGGTCCCGAATGGTCCCACATGGTCCAAAAATGCTTAGAAATGGCTTTAAACATGTTAAAATTGTTTACAAAAGCTTAATAATTAATAAAAACTATTAAAAATAGCTTCAGGAACACAAATTAAAAAATTTTAAATTTATGCACTTTCATCCATAAATCACAAAAAATTTTATGTCCTTGCCCGCATTCAACAAAATTTCATGAATGGAGGAAAGGGCATAAAATTCAAATATTGTCCCAAATGATCCCAAATGGTCAATAAAAGCTTAGAAATGCCTTCAAACATGTTAAAATTATATCCACAAGCTTAATAAACCTAACAATTATCAAAAAATAGCCTTAAGGGCGCGAAATAAAATTATTATTATCAGGGTCCTTTTCAACACAAAAAAATTCCATACAAACAAAAAATCACAAAAAAATTTTATTAAATTTAATTTTTTACCACACAAATATCTCTACAAATGTTTAAAAAAAGAAAGAAAATGAAAAAACATTTCAAAAGAACAAAAAAGAATCAAAAAGAATTTCTTTCTGCCATGACAGAACTTTGTCATTTTTATTTGACCTACATTTCTCTACTATCCTTGCAATGCCAAACATTTCTTCTCTACTTGCAATGCCAAACTGAATCATATTCATTATATCTTTAATCATATCATTCCTTACGGAATGATTGGTAAAATACCAATCTTAAATTTTCGTTCCAAAATGGAACGAATCTTAAATTTTTGTTCCAAAATGGAACGAATCTTAAATTTTCGTTCCAAAATGGAACGAATCTTAAATTTCCGTTCCAAAACGGAACGAGTCTGAAATTTTCACTTCAAAATGAAGTGAATCTTTGAATTTTCACTGCAAAGTGTTAGATTTTTACTTTGACAAATCTAACAAATTTGCAAAGTGTTAGATTTTTACTTTGACAAATCTAACAAATTTGCAAAGTGTTAGATTTTTACTTTGACAAATCTAACAAATTTGCAAAGTGTTAGATTTTTACTTTGACAAATCTAAATGTATATTGTCTTAGATAATGTCTGAGATAAAGTCTTAGATAATGTCTAAGATAATGTCTGAGATAAAGTCTTAGGTCTAAGATAAGCTCATAAGGGTGTGTAATGGAAAAGCCAAGTGGCTAAGCGGAATGACAACTCCGCTGAGTTGTATTCAACAGTTTTAAACTGCCGTTTAAATGTTGAAAAATCAACAATGTTGAAAAATCGCCATTGTTGAAAAATCAACAATGTTGAAAAATCAACAATGTTTGTTTCATGCCAAAAGTCGACATGAAACACAAATCTTTACAAACGACAAAAAAATATAAGTGGTTCAAAAATCGACTTATGGAACAAATGGCATAAAAAATGCAAATTATACGAGTTGAACGCTATGAACAAAAAATATGCATTTCATCAATGACCATATCCAATGAAGGATAAAGTCAAAAACAAAATGCAAAACATGCATCAACCCATATAAAATGGATTCATTATTCCTACAGACCAATAAAAAAGTCGATATGAAACACAAATATTTCATATAAAAACAGATTATCCAATCTTCAGCTAAGTCTCAACAGATCGCAGCATAAACGCTGCTCTACTGAGAACAACACTGAGACCAGTAATCAAGTCGTTTGCAAGAAATCTTACACCCCGGCACTTAACCTTAGTAATAAGGCTTTATCAAAGGATTCGGAATTACCCAAATCCTTCGGGACATATAATGGGGCAGTACTACATTCAATAAAGAATGCATTTATAAGCCATCTCGACACCGAGATGCAAAAGTATTATTGCTTTGTCTAGGATGGATTCTGACTTAGAGGCTTTCAGTCATAAGCCACCAGACGTAGCATCACGCCATTATTCTATCGAATAAGCGTATATACCAAATGTCTGGACCTGCGGTTCCTCTCGTACTAAGCAGGACTACTATCGCAATAACTATCATGTACAGTAGGGTAAAACTAACCTGTCTCGCGACGGTCTAAACCCAGCTCACGTTCCCTATTAGTGGGTGAACAATCCAACGCTTTACGAATTCTGCTTCGTAATGATAGGAAGAGCCGACATCGAAGGATCAAAAAGCAACGTCGCTATGGACGCTTGGCTGCCACAAGCCAGTTATCCCTATGGTAACTTTTCTGACACCTCTTGTTATAAACTTCATAATCCAAAAGGATCGATAGGCCACGCTTTAACGGTCTGTATTCGTACTGAGAATCAAGATCAAGAATACTTTTCTCCTTTTAGTCTACGTGAGGTTTCTGTCCTCACTGAGTATTCCTTAGGACACCTGCGTTACTATTTGACAGATGTACCGCCCCAGTCAAACTCCCCGCCTGACAATGTCATCAGTGCGGATCATATCTCTTTCAAAAAGAAATATTTAAATCAAAAAGAATTTTCTAAAGAAAAATCTCCGTATTACTGAATAAGTAAAGAGTCGATAAAAGTAGGGGTATTTCACCGTTGACCGAAGTCTCCCCCTTATACTACACCTCTTATGACTCTTCACAAAGTCAGACTAGAGTCAAGCTCAATAGGGTCTTCTTTCCCCGCTGTATTTGCCAAGCCCGTTCCCTTGGCTGTGATTTCGCTAGATAGTAGATAGGGACAGTGGGAATCTCGTTAATCCATTCGTGCGCGTCAGGACTTATCTGACGAGGCATTTGGCTACCTTAAGAGAGTCATAGTTACTCCCGCCGTTTACCCGCGCTTATATAAATTTCTTTAGATTAACATTCAGAGCACTGGGCAGAAATCACAAATAGTCAACGCACATAAACGCCTTCTATTTGCTCTGTTTTAATTAGACAGTCGGATTCCCCGAGTCCGTGTCAGTTCTAAGCTAATCGTTAAGTGTATATTGACGTTCTATCCGTAAGAATAAAACAAGTTTAAAAATTCCACAGTAAAAATTAAACACTAGTCCAAGTTCATTCCGAAGAAATTCCTCAAACATGATCTAATTCTTAAAGTTTCATTTAAAAACCCAATATACTCGATTCTTAGAGCCAATCCTTTTCCCGAAGTTACGGATCTAATTTGCCGACTTCCCTTACCTACATTATTCTATCGACCAGAGGCTATTCACCTTGAAAACCTGATGCGGAATAAGGTACGGCTATGGAATACATTATTAGGGATCCCTCATATTTTCAAGGGCCATATATAGCAATCAGAACATAACAAAAACCGTTATGCTTTTCAATACCTTTAACCATATCTCGAGATGATCTCATTCCATGGTCAAAATATCTTAAATAGAGAAGAGATCTCTATTCTGAACTATATATGACGTATATGAGTTCATATAACGTTACCGTCCCTTATTTAAATTCCGAAGAATAAAAATAATCGTATTCTCATAGTGTAGGAATATTAACCTACTTCCCTTTCAGAATACATGCGAATCCATATAAATACGAAAACACACATAATGAAAATGGCATGCGCCATTTCTTTAGGACCGACTGACCCACATTCAAATACTGTTCACGTGGAAACCTTTTTCACTTCGGCCTTCAAGGATCTCACTTGAATGTTTGCTACTATCACCAAGATCTGCACTAGTAGAAGCTCCAGTCCATTTTACAATGAAAACCTTCAACGCTAACTACTACACCCTCCTACATGTTATACTCTGTTTTCACATAGTATAACAGTAAAGTATAGGTCTTTCGCTAGAGCGCCATCCATTTTCAGGGCTAGTTGATTCGGCAGGTGAGTTGTTACACACTCCTTAGCGGTTTACAACTTCCATGTCCACCGTCCTGCTGTCAATATCAACTAACACCTTTTATGGGGTCTCATGAGCAAAAAGTTTGGCACCTTAACTTTACTTGCGGTTCATCCCGCATCGCCAGTTCTGCTTACCAAAAATGGCCCACTTTCAACTATTATATTCAATGCTCATGTTCAATTAAGAAACATAAACATCATACCCATTAAGAGTATGAGAATAGGTTGAGAACATTTCGTTCCCAAGACCTCTAATCGTTCGCTTTACCGAGTATAACTATTAAAAATTAGTTGAAGCTATCCTAAGGGAAACTTCGGAGGGAACCAGCTACTAGATGGTTCGATTAGTCTTTCGCCCCTATACCCAAGTCAGACGATCGATTTGCACGTCAGAACCGCTTCGGACTTCCATCAGAGTTTCCTCTGACTTCATCCTGCTCAGGCATAGTTCACCATCTTTCGGGTCTCATTGCATATGCTCTATCTCCACCCATTTGCAAGCAAATTAGATGGGACTATACTACTTGCTTTTCCGTAGAAAAACAATCATATATCATATTCGATAAAGAATACTTTACTTTCATTACGCCAATGAGTTTTGAACACTCAATGACTCGCACATACAATAAACTCCTTGGTCCGTGTTTCAAGACGGGACATATAGGTGATTGTCTTTTATACTGATATTTAATAGATATCATAAAGCATTTATACGGATCAAATAAAAAAGCCAACGCAAGCGTTAACTTTAATATAAAACCAGTCAAATACCATCTTTTATCCATTAAAGGGCAATTAACCAAAAACTTTTTCCATTATACCAGGATACACATCCGAAGATATGCCCTCTAATATAATTTCAAAAGTCTCAATCAATTGTATCAGCACAATGGCAACAAGTGCATCATATATTCGCAAACTGCAGCCATCAAATAAATCTTTCGAAAATATTTAACAACCCGTTAAACGAATAATACAACTTATTATTACCATCTTTCGACAACTCTATACGCTTCCACTCATTCAGTTTCACGTACTATTTAACTCTCTCTTCAGAGTTCTTTTCAACTTTCCCTCACGGTACTTGTTTGCTATCGGATTCATACATATATTTAGCTTTAGGTGAAGTTTACCACCTACTTTGGGCTGTGTTTCCAAACAACCCGACTCAAAGCATAAATCAAATGAAATGCATAAAATATCTTAACAGGTCTATCACCTTCTATGGAACTCTAGTCAAAGAGAACTTAAGATATTATACATTCCATAATAATAAATGCTATACGCTACAGTTCGCTTTGCCATTACAACAAAGAGATTCAGCGCTGAGCTTATCCCGTTTCACTCGCAGTTACTAAGGGAATCCTTTTTAGTTTCTTTTCCTCCGCTTACTGATATGCTTAAGTTCAGCGGGTAGTCACACTTGATTTGAGATCATAAAAGTCGAAATATATTTCTCATTATTCCACATATATATATGAAAAGAGTTAAACTTTTATCTCGAACAATAATCAAATTGTCGATTCAAGTACTCTATCATATATAAATATGAAATAACGCATTATCCGAAGATAAAACGAAATATATTTCTATATAGTTAAGCAAAGCTATAAAGTTATTCCATCAAAGGAATATAACCAAAAGTCTTTACTTTCCCATACAAAAGGCCTAATAAACCTTTCAACTATCATAGCTCCATGAAAGAACTATAGTATAGATATATGATTCTCAAACAAATGTGCCAATGGTTAAAAACCATCGGCGCAATTTGCATTCGAAACTTTTTCATTCATGTAGTTTGCAAGTCATGAAAAATAACGCATTTTGCTGCGTTCTTCATCGATGTATGAACCGAGTGATCCACTGAATAAGCTTATTTATATATAAGTTTATATGACTATGTTTTATATCAAACAAAACATTATCTGGCGGATTTCGTTTTACGGAAAACCTCATTAATTCTATATTAACCCAAAAAAGGATTAATACTGTCCATAAAAGTTTAATATAAGCACGGCGATCACACTTATAACTTTTATGACAGAAACCAGACAAAAAGCCGTTCCGTTCACATATAGAAAGCTCCAATATTAACAAGGCGAATTTTTATATTTAAAATTCTTGTAATGATCCGGCCTGCAGGTTCACCTACGGCCACCTTGTTACGACTTTTGCCCGGTTCAAGCCAATGCGATCAAATTGATTTTCATCTGTATTCTTATCCGTAAGAATAAAAATACAAACAATCCTCAATCTTCTCGAATTAACCCAGTTCCGGGCAGCGACGGGCGGTGTGTACAAAGGACAGGGACGTAATCAGCGTAAGCTGATGACTTACACTTACTTGAAGTTCCTCGTTCACGAATAATAATTACAATATTCGATCCCAAATACGGAATAATTTGACTCGTTTACCAATTCTTTTCAGAAATGGTCACACGCGCTGCAATTTTCATTGTAGCGCGCGTGCAGCCCCAGACATCTTAGGGCATCACAGACCTGTTATTGCTGGGTTTCTTACGACTGGAACGCCGCAAATCCCATTAAGAAGAAAAGTTTTTAATGAAATCCCCATAAGAGAAAACATATAAAAAAAACTTTCTATTTAATTAAGCTCCAATCTCGTTCGTTATCGGAATTAACCAGACAAATCAATCCACGAACTAAGAACGGCCATGCACCACCATCCACCAAATCATGAAAAAGCTATCAATCTGTCAATCCTTATAGTGTCTAGACCGGGTGAGTTTTCCCGTGTTGAGTCAAATTAAGCCGCAGGCTCCACTTCTGGTGGTGACCTTCCGTCAATTCCTTTAAGTTTCAACTTTGCAACCATACTTCCCCCGGAACCAAAAGACTTTCGTTTCCGGGAAGCTCGTTTCAAGGGCAAATATAAAATATCCACCCGAAACTCGCTAGATGGCATAGTTTACGGTCAGAACTAGGGCGGTATCTGATCGCCTTCGATCCTCTGACTTTCGTTCTTGATTAATGAAAACATTCTTGGCAAATGCCTTCGCTGTAGTTCGTCTCGCAAGGGTCCACGAATTTCACCTCTCGCCCTGCGATACGGATGCCCCCGTTTGTTCCTTTTAATCATTACTATGGTAAGTAAAACCAATAAAACATGAACCATAGTCATGTTCTATTATTCCATGCAAAACCATACAAGCTTACGCCTGTTTTGAGCACTCTGATTTATTCAAAGTAAACTCAATAGATTCCGTATGCCCCGAAAGACATAAAAAAATCTATTAAAAAACATTTAGTATTAGTTACAATCCAAAGGATGAACTAACCTATCATGTACAGATCCAACTACGAGCTTTTTAACCGCAACAACAATTCAATGCAGTATGAGAGCTGGAATTACCGCGGCTGCTGGCACCAGACTTGCCCTCTCATTGATACTCTTTAATGATTTTAAAATCAAACCATTCCAATGATCCATCCCCGAAGGAATAGATCTTGTCATTTCTCGTCACTACCTCCTCGTACTGAGAGTGGGTAATTTTCGCGCCTGCTGCCTTCCTTGGATGTAAACGCCGTTTCTCAGGCATTTTCTCCGGAGTCGTACCCTAATACTCCGTTATCCGTCAAAACCATATAAGTACTATATACTTATATAGAAAGTTGATAGATCAGACACTTGAATGACATATCGTCGGTACAAGACCATACGATTAGCATGATATATTCAGTTTCAACACAAAACATTCCGAAGAATGCTTGGTTTTAATACTAATATACGCAATATTTCCATGAAGGAAATATCTTTTATGCATGTATTAGCTCCAGAATTACCACAGTTATCCATGTAGGATAAAAGTCAAAATCAAGTAAATTTTAGCTGTTATAATGAGCCATACGCGGTTTCGTGTTAAATACACATGTACTTAGACATGCATGGCTTAATCTTTGAAATGACCACATCAATCAGACAGGATCAATCAGATATATGTTTCTTTCGAATACAAATATATCTTATATATATCAAAACATATATAAATATGTTTTAGACTTTCAAAGTCACATCGCTTTTTTACTAGTATAAAAATTCCATAAAGAATAGTTATAAGCTAGTTTCCTTTGACATATAGTCAGCATAATTAGATATATCCATTAAAAATGAATATAAATAAACGAACGAGCAAACATTCATTACAAATGTCACGCTCTTATATCTCAAAATACATAGTAAAAGATGTTCCAAATTCATGGAATCTCACCTTATACCATATCGCAAAGGAATGCAGAAAGAGTCATAAACTTCCAAAAGTTTTCATATAGTAATGCATATAAACACATACTAAATTCAACTTCCTTCTTTCACTTCTCTTCTTTCCCTTACATCTAAGAAATAAAGGTATATAAATAAAAAAGCACCCCAAACATAACTTTTTTTTCGGATAGAGGACATTGAGTTTAACCGAGAAAATGCATTTTTGAACCTCTCATCCCCTATATGGGGTACCTAGGGGTCACAAAAATCTACAAAATTGATGAAAAAAAATTTTTCTTAAAAGCTTCCAAATGGTCCATAAATGCTTACAAAAGCTTAGAAACGACTCCAAACATATAAAAATTACTTAAAAAAGCTTAATAATTAATAAAAACTATTAAAAATAGCTTCAGGAACACAAATTAAAAAAATTTTGACTTATGCCCCTTCATCCATAAATCACAAAAAATTTTATGTCCTTGCCCGCATTCAACAAAGTTTTATGAATGGAGGAAAGCGCATAAAACTCAAATATTGTCCCAAATGGTCCCAAATGATCCCAAATGGCCCAAAAATGCTTACAAAAGCTTAGAAATGGCTTTAAGCATGTTAAAATTACTTACAAATGCTTAATAATTAATAAAAACTATTAAAAATAGCTTCAGGAACACAAATTTAAAAAATTTTGACTTATGCCCCTTCATCCATAAATCACAAAAACATTTATGTCCTTGCCCACATTCATGAATTTTTCATGAATGGAGGAAAGGGCATAAAACTCAAATTCGGTCCCAAATGATCTAAAATGATCCCAAATGGCCCCAAAATGCTTAGAAATTACTTAAAACATGTCTAAAATGCTTATTTAATTATATTAAAGCAATATCACAACAAAAATAGCCTCAGGGACATACATCTTAGAACAGGGACATATATGCTTAAAAGGGGCACAAAGGGATAAAAATGGGGACATGGGGGTAAGCTATAACTCAGAAATGGGTCATGGAGGTAGGACATAGCTTTAAAATGGGAATTTAAGCTAATTCCCCATTAAAAAATAGCCTTAGGAACACAAATTAAAAAATTTTAAATTTATGCACTTTCATCCATAAATCACAAAAAAATCTATGCCTTTTATCCATTCAACAAAATTTCATGAATGGAGGAAAGTGCATAAAATTCAAATACTGTCCCAAATGGTCCCGAATGGTCCCACATGGTCCAAAAATGCTTAGAAATGGCTTTAAACATGTTAAAATTGTTTACAAAAGCTTAATAATTAATAAAAACTATTAAAAATAGCTTCAGGAACACAAATTAAAAAATTTTAAATTTATGCACTTTCATCCATAAATCACAAAAAATTTTATGTCCTTGCCCGCATTCAACAAAATTTCATGAATGGAGGAAAGGGCATAAAATTCAAATATTGTCCCAAATGATCCCAAATGGTCAATAAAAGCTTAGAAATGCCTTCAAACATGTTAAAATTATATCCACAAGCTTAATAAACCTAACAATTATCAAAAAATAGCCTTAAGGGCGCGAAATAAAATTATTATTATCAGGGTCCTTTTCAACACAAAAAAATTCCATACAAACAAAAAATCACAAAAAAATTTTATTAAATTTAATTTTTTACCACACAAATATCTCTACAAATGTTTAAAAAAAGAAAGAAAATGAAAAAACATTTCAAAAGAACAAAAAAGAATCAAAAAGAATTTCTTTCTGCCATGACAGAACTTTGTCATTTTTATTTGACCTACATTTCTCTACTATCCTTGCAATGCCAAACATTTCTTCTCTACTTGCAATGCCAAACTGAATCATATTCATTATATCTTTAATCATATCATTCCTTACGGAATGATTGGTAAAATACCAATCTTAAATTTTCGTTCCAAAATGGAACGAATCTTAAATTTTTGTTCCAAAATGGAACGAATCTTAAATTTTCGTTCCAAAATGGAACGAATCTTAAATTTCCGTTCCAAAACGGAACGAGTCTGAAATTTTCACTTCAAAATGAAGTGAATCTTTGAATTTTCACTGCAAAGTGTTAGATTTTTACTTTGACAAATCTAACAAATTTGCAAAGTGTTAGATTTTTACTTTGACAAATCTAACAAATTTGCAAAGTGTTAGATTTTTACTTTGACAAATCTAACAAATTTGCAAAGTGTTAGATTTTTACTTTGACAAATCTAAATGTATATTGTCTTAGATAATGTCTGAGATAAAGTCTTAGATAATGTCTAAGATAATGTCTGAGATAAAGTCTTAGGTCTAAGATAAGCTCATAAGGGTGTGTAATGGAAAAGCCAAGTGGCTAAGCGGAATGACAACTCCGCTGAGTTGTATTCAACAGTTTTAAACTGCCGTTTAAATGTTGAAAAATCAACAATGTTGAAAAATCGCCATTGTTGAAAAATCAACAATGTTGAAAAATCAACAATGTTTGTTTCATGCCAAAAGTCGACATGAAACACAAATCTTTACAAACGACAAAAAAATATAAGTGGTTCAAAAATCGACTTATGGAACAAATGGCATAAAAAATGCAAATTATACGAGTTGAACGCATGAACAAAAAATATGCATTTCATCAATGACCATATCCAATGAAGGATAAAGTCAAAAACAAAATGCAAAACATGCATCAACCCATATAAAATGGATTCATTATTCCTACAGACCAATAAAAAAGTCGATATGAAACACAAATATTTCATATAAAAACAGATTATCCAATCTTCAGCTAAGTCTCAACAGATCGCAGCATAAACGCTGCTCTACTGAGAACAACACTGAGACCAGTAATCAAGTCGTTTGCAAGAAATCTTACACCCCGGCACTTAACCTTAGTAATAAGGCTTTATCAAAGGATTCGGAATTACCCAAATCCTTCGGGACATATAATGGGGCAGTACTACATTCAATAAAGAATGCATTTATAAGCCATCTCGACACCGAGATGCAAAAGTATTATTGCTTTGTCTAGGATGGATTCTGACTTAGAGGCTTTCAGTCATAAGCCACCAGACGTAGCATCACGCCATTATTCTATCGAATAAGCGTATATACCAAATGTCTGGACCTGCGGTTCCTCTCGTACTAAGCAGGACTACTATCGCAATAACTATCATGTACAGTAGGGTAAAACTAACCTGTCTCGCGACGGTCTAAACCCAGCTCACGTTCCCTATTAGTGGGTGAACAATCCAACGCTTTACGAATTCTGCTTCGTAATGATAGGAAGAGCCGACATCGAAGGATCAAAAAGCAACGTCGCTATGGACGCTTGGCTGCCACAAGCCAGTTATCCCTATGGTAACTTTTCTGACACCTCTTGTTATAAACTTCATAATCCAAAAGGATCGATAGGCCACGCTTTAACGGTCTGTATTCGTACTGAGAATCAAGATCAAGAATACTTTTCTCCTTTTAGTCTACGTGAGGTTTCTGTCCTCACTGAGTATTCCTTAGGACACCTGCGTTACTATTTGACAGATGTACCGCCCCAGTCAAACTCCCCGCCTGACAATGTCATCAGTGCGGATCATATCTCTTTCAAAAAGAAATATTTAAATCAAAAAGAATTTTCTAAAGAAAAATCTCCGTATTACTGAATAAGTAAAGAGTCGATAAAAGTAGGGGTATTTCACCGTTGACCGAAGTCTCCCCCTTATACTACACCTCTTATGACTCTTCACAAAGTCAGACTAGAGTCAAGCTCAATAGGGTCTTCTTTCCCCGCTGTATTTGCCAAGCCCGTTCCCTTGGCTGTGATTTCGCTAGATAGTAGATAGGGACAGTGGGAATCTCGTTAATCCATTCGTGCGCGTCAGGACTTATCTGACGAGGCATTTGGCTACCTTAAGAGAGTCATAGTTACTCCCGCCGTTTACCCGCGCTTATATAAATTTCTTTAGATTAACATTCAGAGCACTGGGCAGAAATCACAAATAGTCAACGCACATAAACGCCTTCTATTTGCTCTGTTTTAATTAGACAGTCGGATTCCCCGAGTCCGTGTCAGTTCTAAGCTAATCGTTAAGTGTATATTGACGTTCTATCCGTAAGAATAAAACAAGTTTAAAAATTCCACAGTAAAAATTAAACACTAGTCCAAGTTCATTCCGAAGAAATTCCTCAAACATGATCTAATTCTTAAAGTTTCATTTAAAAACCCAATATACTCGATTCTTAGAGCCAATCCTTTTCCCGAAGTTACGGATCTAATTTGCCGACTTCCCTTACCTACATTATTCTATCGACCAGAGGCTATTCACCTTGAAAACCTGATGCGGAATAAGGTACGGCTATGGAATACATTATTAGGGATCCCTCATATTTTCAAGGGCCATATATAGCAATCAGAACATAACAAAAACCGTTATGCTTTTCAATACCTTTAACCATATCTCGAGATGATCTCATTCCATGGTCAAAATATCTTAAATAGAGAAGAGATCTCTATTCTGAACTATATATGACGTATATGAGTTCATATAACGTTACCGTCCCTTATTTAAATTCCGAAGAATAAAAATAATCGTATTCTCATAGTGTAGGAATATTAACCTACTTCCCTTTCAGAATACATGCGAATCCATATAAATACGAAAACACACATAATGAAAATGGCATGCGCCATTTCTTTAGGACCGACTGACCCACATTCAAATACTGTTCACGTGGAAACCTTTTTCACTTCGGCCTTCAAGGATCTCACTTGAATGTTTGCTACTATCACCAAGATCTGCACTAGTAGAAGCTCCAGTCCATTTTACAATGAAAACCTTCAACGCTAACTACTACACCCTCCTACATGTTATACTCTGTTTTCACATAGTATAACAGTAAAGTATAGGTCTTTCGCTAGAGCGCCATCCATTTTCAGGGCTAGTTGATTCGGCAGGTGAGTTGTTACACACTCCTTAGCGGTTTACAACTTCCATGTCCACCGTCCTGCTGTCAATATCAACTAACACCTTTTATGGGGTCTCATGAGCAAAAAGTTTGGCACCTTAACTTTACTTGCGGTTCATCCCGCATCGCCAGTTCTGCTTACCAAAAATGGCCCACTTTCAACTATTATATTCAATGCTCATGTTCAATTAAGAAACATAAACATCATACCCATTAAGAGTATGAGAATAGGTTGAGAACATTTCGTTCCCAAGACCTCTAATCGTTCGCTTTACCGAGTATAACTATTAAAAATTAGTTGAAGCTATCCTAAGGGAAACTTCGGAGGGAACCAGCTACTAGATGGTTCGATTAGTCTTTCGCCCCTATACCCAAGTCAGACGATCGATTTGCACGTCAGAACCGCTTCGGACTTCCATCAGAGTTTCCTCTGACTTCATCCTGCTCAGGCATAGTTCACCATCTTTCGGGTCTCATTGCATATGCTCTATCTCCACCCATTTGCAAGCAAATTAGATGGGACTATACTACTTGCTTTTCCGTAGAAAAACAATCATATATCATATTCGATAAAGAATACTTTACTTTCATTACGCCAATGAGTTTTGAACACTCAATGACTCGCACATACAATAAACTCCTTGGTCCGTGTTTCAAGACGGGACATATAGGTGATTGTCTTTTATACTGATATTTAATAGATATCATAAAGCATTTATACGGATCAAATAAAAAAGCCAACGCAAGCGTTAACTTTAATATAAAACCAGTCAAATACCATCTTTTATCCATTAAAGGGCAATTAACCAAAAACTTTTTCCATTATACCAGGATACACATCCGAAGATATGCCCTCTAATATAATTTCAAAAGTCTCAATCAATTGTATCAGCACAATGGCAACAAGTGCATCATATATTCGCAAACTGCAGCCATCAAATAAATCTTTCGAAAATATTTAACAACCCGTTAAACGAATAATACAACTTATTATTACCATCTTTCGACAACTCTATACGCTTCCACTCATTCAGTTTCACGTACTATTTAACTCTCTCTTCAGAGTTCTTTTCAACTTTCCCTCACGGTACTTGTTTGCTATCGGATTCATACATATATTTAGCTTTAGGTGAAGTTTACCACCTACTTTGGGCTGTGTTTCCAAACAACCCGACTCAAAGCATAAATCAAATGAAATGCATAAAATATCTTAACAGGTCTATCACCTTCTATGGAACTCTAGTCAAAGAGAACTTAAGATATTATACATTCCATAATAATAAATGCTATACGCTACAGTTCGCTTTGCCATTACAACAAAGAGATTCAGCGCTGAGCTTATCCCGTTTCACTCGCAGTTACTAAGGGAATCCTTTTTAGTTTCTTTTCCTCCGCTTACTGATATGCTTAAGTTCAGCGGGTAGTCACACTTGATTTGAGATCATAAAAGTCGAAATATATTTCTCATTATTCCACATATATATATGAAAAGAGTTAAACTTTTATCTCGAACAATAATCAAATTGTCGATTCAAGTACTCTATCATATATAAATATGAAATAACGCATTATCCGAAGATAAAACGAAATATATTTCTATATAGTTAAGCAAAGCTATAAAGTTATTCCATCAAAGGAATATAACCAAAAGTCTTTACTTTCCCATACAAAAGGCCTAATAAACCTTTCAACTATCATAGCTCCATGAAAGAACTATAGTATAGATATATGATTCTCAAACAAATGTGCCAATGGTTAAAAACCATCGGCGCAATTTGCATTCGAAACTTTTTCATTCATGTAGTTTGCAAGTCATGAAAAATAACGCATTTTGCTGCGTTCTTCATCGATGTATGAACCGAGTGATCCACTGAATAAGCTTATTTATATATAAGTTTATATGACTATGTTTTATATCAAACAAAACATTATCTGGCGGATTTCGTTTTACGGAAAACCTCATTAATTCTATATTAACCCAAAAAAGGATTAATACTGTCCATAAAAGTTTAATATAAGCACGGCGATCACACTTATAACTTTTATGACAGAAACCAGACAAAAAGCCGTTCCGTTCACATATAGAAAGCTCCAATATTAACAAGGCGAATTTTTATATTTAAAATTCTTGTAATGATCCGGCCTGCAGGTTCACCTACGGCCACCTTGTTACGACTTTTGCCCGGTTCAAGCCAATGCGATCAAATTGATTTTCATCTGTATTCTTATCCGTAAGAATAAAAATACAAACAATCCTCAATCTTCTCGAATTAACCCAGTTCCGGGCAGCGACGGGCGGTGTGTACAAAGGACAGGGACGTAATCAGCGTAAGCTGATGACTTACACTTACTTGAAGTTCCTCGTTCACGAATAATAATTACAATATTCGATCCCAAATACGGAATAATTTGACTCGTTTACCAATTCTTTTCAGAAATGGTCACACGCGCTGCAATTTTCATTGTAGCGCGCGTGCAGCCCCAGACATCTTAGGGCATCACAGACCTGTTATTGCTGGGTTTCTTACGACTGGAACGCCGCAAATCCCATTAAGAAGAAAAGTTTTTAATGAAATCCCCATAAGAGAAAACATATAAAAAAAACTTTCTATTTAATTAAGCTCCAATCTCGTTCGTTATCGGAATTAACCAGACAAATCAATCCACGAACTAAGAACGGCCATGCACCACCATCCACCAAATCATGAAAAAGCTATCAATCTGTCAATCCTTATAGTGTCTAGACCGGGTGAGTTTTCCCGTGTTGAGTCAAATTAAGCCGCAGGCTCCACTTCTGGTGGTGACCTTCCGTCAATTCCTTTAAGTTTCAACTTTGCAACCATACTTCCCCCGGAACCAAAAGACTTTCGTTTCCGGGAAGCTCGTTTCAAGGGCAAATATAAAATATCCACCCGAAACTCGCTAGATGGCATAGTTTACGGTCAGAACTAGGGCGGTATCTGATCGCCTTCGATCCTCTGACTTTCGTTCTTGATTAATGAAAACATTCTTGGCAAATGCCTTCGCTGTAGTTCGTCTCGCAAGGGTCCACGAATTTCACCTCTCGCCCTGCGATACGGATGCCCCCGTTTGTTCCTTTTAATCATTACTATGGTAAGTAAAACCAATAAAACATGAACCATAGTCATGTTCTATTATTCCATGCAAAACCATACAAGCTTACGCCTGTTTTGAGCACTCTGATTTATTCAAAGTAAACTCAATAGATTCCGTATGCCCCGAAAGACATAAAAAAATCTATTAAAAAACATTTAGTATTAGTTACAATCCAAAGGATGAACTAACCTATCATGTACAGATCCAACTACGAGCTTTTTAACCGCAACAACAATTCAATGCAGTATGAGAGCTGGAATTACCGCGGCTGCTGGCACCAGACTTGCCCTCTCATTGATACTCTTTAATGATTTTAAAATCAAACCATTCCAATGATCCATCCCCGAAGGAATAGATCTTGTCATTTCTCGTCACTACCTCCTCGTACTGAGAGTGGGTAATTTTCGCGCCTGCTGCCTTCCTTGGATGTAAACGCCGTTT
>JAMRXY010000218.1:0-53805 GCA_024447195.1 Panagrolaimus sp. LJ2414 | reverse complement strand
TTCCGAAGAAGGATGGTTCGCTACGACCTGTAATTAATCTAAAAGCTCTTAACAAGCTTTTGCGTATTCCTCATTTTAAAATGGAAGGCTTACTTACTGTAAAAGATATTCTCACCAAGGATGCAGTTATGGCCAAAATTGATCTGAAGGATGCTTACTTTAGTATACCGATTCACAGAAATCATCGTAAATATCTTGCTTTTCGAGCATTGGGAAAGTTATATGCCTTTAGGGCTCTTCCTTTCGGTCTTGCTACTGCTCCCTTTGTCTACACAAGGGTATCAAAGAAAGTAGCCGCATATCTTCGTTCTCTTGGAATTCGTTTAGTTGTTTATCTAGATGATTGGCTCATCATTGCAGATTCCCCAACAGAACTTTTGAATAACTTGGAAGTCGTTAAACATACCTTTCAATCTTTGGGATTAATTATTAACTATGAGAAATCGGATTTTACCCCTCGGCAACAAGTTGAATTTTTGGGGCTAATTTTGAAATCCGACGACATGACCATTTCTGTTCCCATCAAAAAGATTCATAAAGCAAAACAATTGGCAAAATTGCTTGTTTCAACGGATACAATCAAAGCACAGTTCGTCGCCAAGATGTGTGGATTATTGGCATCATTTAAATTGGCAAGTGAATGGTCTCGATTAAAGGCTCGAAATTTGCAAAGATTACTGAAAGGCATCAAAAGAACATATTATGGATACAACCATATTATTAAAATAACCCCTGAAGCAAGGGAGGAAGCAGCCTTTTGGTCAGCAGCCCCAGATAACATTTTCAAAAATAGATTAATTGAACCCCCGGTTTCTTTTGTCTTACGTACGGATGCTTCCAAAGAAGGATGGGGATATCAAATGGAAAGTAATGCTTCGGGTGGAAGATGGACTACAGCAGAATCCCATTTACATATTAATATTCTCGAATTGAAAGCTATTGAACTGAGCCTTCATTGTGAATTTAAAGCTTGTCGTAATACCAGTATAAGAATTGAATCTGATAACACTACAGCAGTTGCATTTATTAATCGTCGTGGTGGAACTCGTAGTCGTCGTCTCCATATCATTGCATCTGATATTTGGATATGGGCGTTATCACGAGGTCTTCACTTGATTGCTACACATATCACTGGTAAAAGTAATGTTGAAGCAGATTTTGAATCAAGAAATTTCAAGGAAAGCTGCGAATGGGAACTTCGAAGTCAGGCAATTAATATGATATTCAATGTTTTTGGTACGCCTACTGTAGACCTCTTTGCGTCCAGGGCAAATGCAAAATGCCAAAAATATTTTTCTTGGAATCCCGATCCAGGTGCAGCAGGAATTGATGCTTTTGCTCAAAATTGGCATGGTATTTTCGGACTTGCTTTTCCTCCTTTCTCTCTTGTTGGTCGTACCATCAAAAAAGCTTTATCTGAAGATGCCACAATAATCGTGGTAGCTCCGAGATGGGAAACAGCTCCCTTTTGGCCAATGTTATTAAAACATGCCTCCAAAGGCCCTCTTATTTTGAAAAATGATCCGTTGAAAAATCCATTTACAAATGAATCTCATCCATTATGTACTTCAGGTCGTCTCCAATTGAGCGTATGGAAGATTTGTTCAAGGTATGGATCGAAATGGGCTTAACGCAAAATGCAGCTAAAACCTTATTGGCATCTTGGGCTCCCGGCACTTTAAAATCTTATAATGGCGCATTAAAGAAATGGAAAGAATTCTGTGATACTTTTTCAATAAACCCTTTAAATCCTACTGTTGCTGATATCCTAAATTTCTTGCAATCAACTTTGGATCAAGGCTTAGGACATAGTTCCGTTGCTAGCAAAAGAGCTGCACTCACCGCCCTGTTTTCAACAATTGGCAAAAACGATTTAATGATTGAAGCTGAACCCTTATTAACGAAATTTGCAAAAGGAATGTTGCGTCAAAATCCATCTGCCCCTAAACAAGCTGAAATTTGGAATATTGAAAAGGCATTGGAATGGATAAAAACTATGTGGCCCCTGGATCACTTATCTTTAAAGAATTTAACTTTAAGAAGCGCTCTTCTGTTAGCTATCTGCAGTCCAAAAAGAGCAAGTGAATTAGCAGCTTTGACCATGAATCAATTAAGAAAATCAAATACCATTTGGGAATTTCGTTTGCTTTCAACGAAAAATAGAGGTTATGGTAAACCTCAATGCGGCAACTTTTGAGGCTTTTCCAGTTGATTCAAGTATTTGCCCTATCACTACTTTAATGGCTTATCAGCACGCTACAAAGAATATTCGCCAAGATGAAAAATGCTTTTTCTTATCATTTAAGCGGTCCACATAAACCTATTACTCCAGCCACCATGGCAAGGTGGTTGAAGCAATCCCTGGAATTAGCAGGCATTGAAGGTTACACTGGTCATTCAACAAGATCAGCAGCAACGTCAAAAGCAGTAACCAAAGGTTTATCCGCTAATCAAATAATGGAAGCAGCAAATTGGAGCAAGAAAGGATCAACTTTTCAACGCTTTTATCATAAAGACATTGAAGGGTCCTTCCAAGAAGCTGGTTGGAATCAGGGTTAAACCAGGCAAATTTGTATAATATTATTGTAATAGATAATGTTTATTTTTTACAAGAAATTTATTTTGAAGTAAAAAATTTATTATCTATTACAATACATATATTACAACCCACCCAAAGATCCCGCCCTTACACATTTCTTTCCAGAACCACCAATTCTTCACGGGATTACCGTAACCTGATTATCGTCAACAGCGTGAATATGGAACGTCATCTGGTGTTCAAAAGAAGGGTCGTGCTGGCGGAAGTGAAAAAAGAAAGTATGATGAAAGAGATCAGAAAAGCAAAAGTACTTACGGTAGCAGCAAGAAGCTCCGCAAATAAGAGTACGATAAGAATTGGAATCCTTAAAAATAATATGATCTCGTTTTGTTGTTTTATTTTGGATCTCGACTTTCATAAGTTGCTTTCATAGTATCCAATAGTTATTAATAAAATTATTTGTTTATCCGAATTTATCGGAAAAGTGACGTGTTTTAGTCCTTGCCGCCTATTTGTAGGCTGGCTGCAGCGTTCGCTAAAGTGCACGCAACATGCGCACACTTTCTCTCTTGTTCGTCCTTGACTCAATGTTTTGAGTCTCATCCGACCTCGACAGGCCCACTTTGTTGGGACAAAGGCAATTTGTAATAATATGTATTGTAATAGATAATAAATTTTTTACTTCAAAATAAATTTCTTGTAAAAAATAAACATTATCTTCGTTTTATTTGAATTTTTTTGACATCTTTTTACATTTTTGTGAAATAAATTATTATTATATCAAACACCAAAATTTGAGACACGCAACAATTGAGCAAATGCTGCAATATCTCAAAAATAGGGATAAAGCATTTAAAAAAAACAGATTTTGCAGTACTTTATTTTACTACAACAAAAATTGGATTGCGTTCCAATTTTTTTACAATAAACAACACAGTGCCGCAACTGCACCAAAATTAATGGGGGTGTCGTGCCCTTATTCAAACTTAAAAAATTTCTCTAAATTGTCAATTAGTAAAAAAAATCCCTACCTTCGTCCTAAAGCACCTCAATGGGGGGTGTCACGACACCCACCATATTGTTTTTTATTGTTATTCGTTTTTAAAAATATTTTTGTGACAAAAATAAAACAAAGTTTTTTGGATTTTGAAAAAATATAGTTTAAAAGATTCATTAAATGTGTTATAAAAAGACATAGAGACACACATTCACAATAAAATGTAAATTCACAATTTTATTAAATTTATTACTGGATGGTAGCCTTCATTTTATTTTTGTTATCACAAATAAACATTTATAAATTCTAGATTTCAATTTCCATTTGTTTTTTATTCCGAAAAAATTAAGATTTTTAAAAATTAAATATTTTAAAAGGAAAACCAAATTGAATAAAAATAAAACTCAAGCATCATTAAAGTCAAACATATTTTTTCGCTAAAATTTTTTGTTGTTTAAAAATCCATTTTGTTAAAGAAGATTGACGATAGTCATTGCGAAAGATGTCAAAGGAAAAAAATGTTCTTTTTCGTTGAAAAGAAAAAAATGTTGAAAACAAGGTCCAATGTCTTTCACAAACAACAAAAAAATATATTTAAGGAAACTTAGTGTTCTATTTTTTTCAGACAACTTAAACTTTTTATATTGATATAAAATTTCTATCCTGTTTGAATATTTTATTTTTGCCGCTATAAATAATTTATTTTCTAAAAACTAAAAATAATATTTGAGATTTCCATGTTACAATTTAAACGAAATAGAAGCATTGCGAAAATTTCGTTATTAAAAAAAAAACAGTTTTTGATTGTTAAAATTTTGAATAAGTTTTCCAAAATTGTGAATCATCAGAGAACAAAAATGGTGCTAACCATCTGTTGTTTCTACATATTTGTCTTGTTTTTATTCTTTTTTTACGTCCCACAATCGTCTGAAGAAATTTGTCTGTAAACAAATTTGATCTTTCAGCAAAAATAAATTTTTTTATTTTTTAACAATAAGAAAATAAAATAACTGAAAGCATTCTTTCTTTTTGAATATTTTGTTTTTTACATAAAAAAACTACGTATTGAATTAATTTTTTTTAAAAACTAAAAATTAATTGTGTTAAAATTTACACGAAAAGAAGAAAACCTTTGTGATGAAAAAACATTAATTAAAAAAAAAGATTTGTGGTGACCAAAATTTTGAAAAGTTTTCCAAAATTGTTAACATCAAAGAGCAAAAATAGATCTAAACATCTGTTGTTTCTACATGTATTTTTCTTTTTTCTTTATTTTTACGTCCCAGAATCGTCTGATAAAATTTGTCTGTTGAAAAAAATGGGTTGATTGTTTAGCAAAAAACATTTCACATTTTTTTGCAATAATTGAAAGCACTCTTTCTTTTTGAATATTTTATTGTTTTATAGAAGAAAACAACTCATTGTAAATGCATAACTAATAAATTTTTTAAGAAAAAAAATAAAAATCTCTGCAAACCGGACTGTTTTTTGACCATTATTAAAGAAATACAGAAAACTGTTTATCACATAAAAATTAGAAAGAACAAAGAAATTAACAACGTAAAACTCGAACTCAAAGGTTACTATGCTGTATTAACATATTTCTGGCACAAAATTGAAATTACCGTAACCATTCAGGCTTTAGGGACAAACAAAACTTGGCTTTTCTTATTTATAAAAAGATTGTTAGACTTAAAAATAACTAAAATTAGTATGCTTTCACTTGCCTTTTTTTTGTTTCTTTTTTTGTCGACATCTTTCGTAATGGTTGTGGTTGTACATTTGTTTATAAAAATCTTTTGTCGCAAATTAATGAATTTTAAAATGCTTCATTTTTTCTCATTTAATTTTTTAATATTTTATTCAAAAAAGTTAAATAGATTTTTTTAATGTAAAAATATAAAGAAAAAAAATAGAACAAAAAAAATATATAAAACATCGATCCTGAAGTTGCCAATGATTTTTATTCATTAATTATCCATTATCGTTTAAATTTGGTGTTCAGAAAGTAAACTATATGAAAATTTTCGTATCATGAAATTAATAACACGTTTTTCAATACATACCATTGATTTAAACTTTTATTTGCATTTCTTTTAAATTTAGGTTCTTTTTTCTTTCAACAAATGTGAAAAACCATTAATATTTTCGATGAATAACGAAGAGTATTTACAGGAACAGCTGTAATTAAATTGTCTTTTCTTAAAAAAATTTTCAGTTATGCAAACTATTTTTTATGAAATATTCCTAAAAACCTAAAATATTCAAAAAAAGGGATGATTTCTGTAAAAGACATAAAAATCTTTAAAGTTTTTGAAAGAAAAGCGAACAATTTTTGTTCGTTTTTTTTGTGGAGAAGAATTTCTCTTTTCCACAGATGATTGTTGAGAGAGAGAGATAAATGAAGAACGTTTATCACTACACAAAAATATATAAAAGATGAACAACAAATGAGAGTTAAAAATAGACATTTGAGGAGAATGTAAATGATAATTATGTAAATTATTGTGATTGTGGACTTTCTCCACAACATTTTTGTTTCTTTTCATCGGTAAAAAACGTATATCTTAAAAGAGCTGTCGTGATTCATCATCCTTTTCTTTTTTCAAACCTGTTTTTTTCGGTTTTTTTGAAGTTTTATTCAATATTTTTATCGTTAATCTATTTTCCAGAGCATGTCAAAGACAAAATATATACGATTTTTAAACTAAACTTGATTTTTTTAGGATATGTATACACAATTGAATTTACATCTCATAAAAACACATAAAAACTTAGTGAAAAATTGAAACCTCTTATTTTTAAAACAACAAAAGTACAGAGCCGAAACTCTTCTTTTTAACTTGATCATTTCTTTGAATGTGTTTGTTTGTAAAACAAAATTGATAAAAAATAACATTTTATTTGTTTTTTATTTGCGTAAGTGCTGCAATTAATTTAAACTTAATAATGGAAGGTTTTACATTAAAAACAATTTGAACGGAAACTAACGCACGAATTTTTTCTAGTTTGCTCTTTAAAACTAACAACTAAAAGTGCAAAAAATAAAATATTAAAAAAAGAAAAAAAATTTATTTCCGCCTAAAATGTCGAAGTTGTTGCAAATGAAGGAAAAACAAACATGTCTAAAAAAATTGTTTTCAAAGGTTATGCAACCATTTTTGACATTTGTTGGTTCTTTTCTTTTTTGTTTCTTTTCTTTTTTGAAAAAAAACGATTTTCTTTGACGAAATCATTTTTTTCATCGCATTTTTTCGATGGCTCTGGTCATACATTTTTCTTTACATTTTTTTTAAAATTAAAAAAAGGCTTTTCCCAAAAAATGTGTGTGCATTTTTTTTGTTAATGCTTCAATTCTAATTATTTTTGTTTGAAATGTTTTATTATTTTTTGGATGAATTGAAAATTATTTTGGAACTAACATTGAAAAAATAAAAAAAAATCCGAGTGAGAATCGACTTTTCAGTTCAAGATTCCCTTTGTTTCGAAGCCATGCGCGCTCACCACTATGCCACCGAACCATTCCCCTTGGCTGCGCAAAAAAGTTACTTAGTTCGCTAGGGGGCGCTTTTTGGATCTTTAATTTGAGAATATAATTTTTTGGCGGCCCATTGGCCGCTAATACTCTTACACGGTCATCTCCCATCCTATGCCTACAATATGAACCTATTTTGGAACCAAAACTCCAAAAACAGTTGGCGTACTTCCCTTGTAAATTTTTTAACATTGTTTGGAAAAGAAGCTAATAAACATAATTAAAAAGTAATTAATCATTTATATCTTGGTTCATGTAGCAGTTTTTCTTTCTTGTGAATGTGTAGTTTAAAAAACTTTATTTAAAAAGTATAATGTTCTTTTTTCAATAAAAAGATTGCTAAAATTATAAATAAGACACAAAATTGAAATTCAAAAAAGACTAGGATGAAGCTGCTTGTTCTTTGAAGCAATGAACCCATCTGACAGTAGTGAGCTGCTTGTTTTGCTTCTTTTTTGCACAGTTATTGACCTTTTCTTAGAATTTTAAAGGAATAAAAAAATAAAAAAACATCCATCGCCCTTACATTAACCACATTGTTACTGTAATGACAAATAACAAAATGTACATGTTTCAATTATTTGCAAAAATCCAGGAAAACAACACCTAATTTGCAGTAATAATTGAATTGAAAATAACATTATTATTGTTCGTTTAACTATTCTTACAGTTTTTTCAAGTGTAAATTCTTTTCTAAGTTTTTTAAGAACTTTTTTATAAAGAATTTATTTGCTTTCAAATCAATCCAAATTTAATTTACAAAATATTCAAAAACGCAATGATTCTCCCGATTTAATTGCTTATGGAATCAAGGATATTTTTCAAAACGTTTCAAGTTAGCAAACAATTGACTAAAATAGAAAAAAAGCAGGGAAATGAAAAGAAAATTTGAAATGATTTTTTTCTCCATTGCCCTTTAAATCTGATATTTTGAAAGGAAAAAATACGCAAATTTTGTATGATGAAATTAATGATAGCCTTTTGCAATACCATTTTTTTAATTATACACTGAAAAAAACCATCACCACATGTGGTTGAAATTGGCCAAACAGAGCAGAATCAAAAAACAATTTGGTAATAGCAGGAACCCTTTTAGAGAAAATTGAAGCGAGAAAACCTTTTTTTTCCCCAAAGAATGACTCTTTTTTCCCCAGAAAAAAAAAGAGTCCCCAAAGAATGACTCCTTTTTCCCCAGCGAATTAAAATCACAGTATTATTAATAAATCATTAATACAGTATTTTTTTTTAATTGTAAAATATAATTGTTAATTAATAATACAGTTTTTTTTAAATGGTGAAATATTATTAGTTGTTAATTTATAATACTGAATTTAATTAATAATACAGTATTTTATAAATTATAAAGTTGTTTGAAATATTATTATTATTTACTGCAATTTAATATTTAAAGAATCACATGTTTTTTGAAAAGAGGATTCTAAGTCCTAAAATTTTTTCCAGATAAATGTTTAAAGTATGTCGCCCCTTTAGGCTGTGACAAACAAGTCATAAGCTAATATTCAGTTAAATTATATGTCTCGTCGTTGTTAAGCTCTCGAATCCGGAATCTGCGAAATTCAAAATATTTGCATAATATTAGTAATCCTCATTGTGCGGAATCTGGAAAAAAATTAAAAAAAAAATGAAATTGCAGTAATAATAATAATCTTTCAAACAACTTTATAATTATATAAATACTGTATTATTAATTAAATTCAGTATTATAAATTAACAACTAATATAATTTCACCATTTAAAAAAAACTGTATTATTAATTAACATTAATATTTTACAATTAAAAAAAATACTGTATTAATGATTTATTAATAATACTGTGATTTTAATTCGCTGGGGAAAAAGGAGTCATTCTTTGGGGACTCTTTTTTTTCTGGGGGAAAAAAAAGTCATTCTTTGGGGGACTCTTTTTTTTCTGGGGAAAAAAGAGTCATTCTTTGGGGACTCTTTTTTTTCTGGGGAAAAAAGAGTCATTTTTTGGGGAAAAAAAAATGGCGTCCATTGAAAGCCTGAAATTTTCAAAGTCTTCCATATTTACACACATGTGATCCGACGACTGTGAAACGCGAAAAGATGAAGAAACAAAAGGCCAAAATAGAAACATCAAATTCTTAAAAAATTAAAAACGACACATCTAATGTATGGGGTCACCTATTTTTTAAGTTAAATAATTTTGTTGCAGAAAATCAATAATATCCGTTTTCTTTTATAATGATCTGGGTTTCAGCTTTGTTAAATTTCTGTAACTTTTTGTTCTTCACTTTTGTGTCTGATAAATTCCAAAGATTTCGCATAATATTCAATAAACCAAAAATAATATTTTAAAAAATTTTAAAAAGTCAAAAAAGAAATGACTAGACCGCAAGAGAAGAATTTGTTTAGATGTGTTTTAGAAAATTTTTTTTAAATTTTTAATGTTCTTTAATATTTTTTCATTAATGTTCATACACCATTTTCGTGTCTAATAAATTTGGAAAAGCTTGAATTTTTACAATTAAAATGTTTTTTATGCAAAATTTATTAAACATTCAAAAAAGAAAATACTAAAGACTGAATTAATGAAAGACGTTTCGAATCAATATTTATTATTTTAATCGCGATGTTTTTGATAGAATGGCACAAATAAATGTGTTGAAATAACAAACCTTTATGCAATTTTTTAATCTTTTATTTTTTTAGACAGTTTTGCTCTAAAAATAAACAACATTGTGCACTTTTTAAACAGTTGCGATGTTAAAAACAAGAAACTTTTTCACTGTACAATGCTAGGAAATCAGTTGTCAAAATATCAAAATAAACTTGTTCCAGGAATACGTCGCAGTTATCAGATTCATTGTTCAACGTGCAAACAAAAATAAATTTCGAAATTATTGTCTTTTGTTATTTTTTTTGTGTTGATCTATAAAGTTGGGTTTTTCTCCACAAAAAATCAATTGTTATTTTCTCCATTGTGTTTTATTTCCTTGTGCAAAATATTTATGTGACGAAAATAAAACAATGTTTTTTTGATTTCAAAGTAAGACAACATAGTTTAGAATATTCATTAAACTTGTTTTTAAGAGGACATAGAGAAAGAGGTCCACAATTAAAATGTAAATTAAATATTTAACTTAATCATTACCGCGGCATTGTCTTAAAAAACAAATTTAATTTAAATAAATTAGGTTTTAAAAGCGGTTTGCTTTCGAAAAAACAAATACTTTTTTCAAATTAAATATTAAAAGAAAAAAATTTAAAAAAATAAAAATAAAACTAAAACTGAAATAACATCATCAAAGCCAAATATATTTTTTGCGTAAAATTTCTTCCGTTTTGCGAAAAAGTAATTTTTTAAAGATTAATTTACGACAGTCAAAAAGAAAGATGTCGAAGAAAAAAAATTGAAAAGAAAAAATGCGCAAAGCAAGGTACAATTTCTTTCATTTGTAACAAAAAAATGTGTTTAATGGTAAGGACATTTTGTGTTTTCTTTTTTGGATACAACTTCAACTTTTTTAATTGAGATTAAATTGCTTTTCTGTTTGAATATTTTATTTTTGCCACTCTGGATTATTTATCTTTATCAAAACTAAAGATAAATTGTAATTTCCATGTTACAATTTAAACGAAATAGAAGCTTAGCAATGATTTCATTATTGAAAAATTTGTTTTAAATATATAAAAGAAAAACAACATATTGTTGTTACAAAACTAATAAATTTAAGAAAAAGTATTATTTTAACAATTGATTCATGATTCATTTTAATATGTCCATTATTAAAGAATACAGAAAACTGTTAATCACATACTTTTAAATAAATAAAGAAGAAAAAAGTTTCGAAACTGAAACTTAAACGTTACTGTGCTAAGCTGGCACCGGGCCGGGCTTTGATTTTTAAAAAAATTCCACAGGGGGGACCACGTGAAAATTTACAAAAAAAGAAAACGGGCCGGGCCCGGCCCGCGGCGAAAAATTTCCGGGCCCCGGGCGGGCCGGGCTGTTTTTTCACCGGGCCCGAGCCGGGCCTCCAAAAAGTCGGCCCGTTGCCATGCTTACTGTGCTACCGTATTCATTAACGGGCATAACATTAATCAAATGGTAGATTCTCAACAATCTTCTCTTTTACTTTTATTCAAAAAGTGCACTTTTTCAACGAAGAGCAAAAAATGCAAACAATATAGTTTTTGGGCTACAGCCGAAAATAGACAAAATTTCTAATAGTCACTTTTGCAAACAAAAGTTTTGCAACACTTTTTTCTTTTTTATTGTTAATTAATATAGTTTTCAAACTTTTTAAAAATTTGATAACATTTTTTTTACTTGTGAATCATCAAAACAATGATAAAAGCAAAAACCACAGTACCAATAATCCGTTATTGAAAAAAAAATGTATTTTTGACCCAGATATTGAATTTTAGATCGCTTTTGTTGAACACTATTTTACAACGGAAGACCATTGTTTCAAGCCAACATTATTAATTTTAACAAATCCGATGGTTGACATTTACAACATTATTTCTCTATTAATCTTTTTTTTGTGATCTTTTTTTATCACTTTGCGCATACTTATTTTTTAAGAAACACAATCAAAAAAGTTTGAATTTACCATATTTATTTAAAGATTCATCAGTTGGCAAAATTAAGAACTTAATTATTGTACACTAAAAAAAATCGGTGACGGCAAAATGGGTTTTTTTGTCACCACACCGACGTTAAAACCTTATGTGGACTTTTTGAAGACTGAATTTATGCCTAATTTTGCTTAGTTTCGAAAAATATGGACGACTTTGATCTTTAACAAGATCGGCAAATGCCACAATTGACCGGTGACGGTGACAAAAAACCCAATTGCGTCACCGATTTTTTTCAGTGTAAGTATGTGAAATACAGTAATCACTTTATATTTAATGGGGCATTCTCCGTGTTTTTTTTTATAATTTTCGATGGAGATTAAGCGTAATTATTTTCAACCAATGAATTGTACTCTTTTACAAAATAGTAGAGTTTAATAAACTATTAAGAAACGTAGAACCATGACAAATAAATGATTTTAAATAAATTAAAATCAAATTGAACTGCCAAAAAGGCAGAGAAATATTTCTTCTTGAAAAATGTCATTCAAAGGTTAAAAAATGATAAAAGATTTCTAAGTTTAGAAAGAAAATGTTTTTGTACAATGAAAAAAATGTGAAAAAGCATTGCTGCTTTTGTGCAATGTTTTTTTTTCAATCAGCAAAAATGCAACTAAAAGTACCAACTGCACAAAAACCACATGAAAGAAAGAGAAGAAAGAAATTGAAGCATTTGAAAAGAAAGCAAAAGCAAAGAAACATCCAAAACCATCAAAGAAGAAGGAAGATGTTGGAATTCAACGTTGAAGAAAGGAAATCTATTGTTTTCAAGGAAGAACCAAAACCAGCTAAGAATGAAGGTAAAGAATCCTTTATTCTTCTTGCATTTACTAAAGATAAAATGCAAGAACAAGATGATGACTAATAAAAAGCAAACCTTCTCTAAAGCATCTGTTAAAGATCCTAACCAAAAAATGTCAATTGAATCAATAGATGGAGACCCAAGTTGGGTCTCCACCCAACAACTGATGAACTTGACCTTTATCGAATATGTTATTTTTTTTTCAAATTCGATAAAGGTCAAGTTCTCAATCAGAGAAATTATACAAAACTTGAAGTGCTATTGTAGAAATAAATGTGTCGGAATATTTTTATTGCAGGTTTTTATTAACGTGTAATGTTTAATAATAAAAAACGTTCAAAGAAATATAATATACGCATTAATTTTTATTAAAAAATCATATTTTTTTTTGCTTCAAAAAAAGTTGAAAAAGAAGAAGAGAGAATTCTCCCGCACGGAAAAAAAACTTTCTTCTTTTCAACGATGATCACTTTTTTTCCTGCTCGTGTTAGATGATTATTTTTTTTGCATTTCTGCTTTTATTTCAATATGTTAATTTTGTTCATTTGCATGACCCTGAAATTCGCATAAGTAACACAAAATGCATTTTTTTCTTATCACTTTTACACTTTCTTCTTCGTCGTTGCTGGTGGTTGCGTGATTTTGTCTGTCGCTGCTTCTCAACTTGAATAAAATGAATTTCTTTAAACTCTTTGTTTTTGCAACTCTGCTTTTCTTTGGATCTTCTGCTCATCGCTTTCAACGTTACGTTTTGAACAATGGCACAAATTTAAGGAATGCTATTGTTGAAGAACTTGCTGCTGCTGATGGATCAATTGTTCAACAAATTGGTGGTGATTTGAATCTGGTTGGAAATGGTCAAACAAATATTCAATTGGATAATGGCAATGCACTAATGTTTGAACTTTGCTCCAGTTTTTCATCTAATAATTGTTTGGGTATAAAGTACGTTCTTTGAATATAATAAAGCGTTTATTTTTATTCATCTTTAGTATTTCTGTATGTTGATGATGCCCTATATCCTGTTCCATCTCTTCGAGGACGTTGTGGATCTGGTCAATGCCAATTTAATGCAACTGTTTCCCAATATGGTGATTTCTACAAGATTGTTATAGATGACAAATTGGTTAGAATGTTCAAAAATGAAAAAGTATGTGCTCAAGCAACAATGAAATTTCCAAGAGCAATAGTACCATCACTGCCTGATATATTTGATAGCTGTAATCCAAAATATATGATGGGAATATGGTAAATGTGTCTGTTACTGGAGCTTCATCTAATTGTTATTTGACAGTTGTAAGTTTGTTTCTCTCATCCATTAATTTACTTTATATAATTTATACTTACAGAAACATGCTAACATTGGTTCCCGTCTACAACTCCACTTTCCACAACATTATCAATTGTTCCACCTGTACCAACAACAACAGAAGCTGCATTATCAGCAGGAACAACAGCTGCAATTGCTATAGGATGTGTTTTTGGTGTGATTGCTTTAATTGCAATTATTGTAATAATGTAAGTTCTTTTGTATATTACTACTGTTAATTTGTATATTCTTATAGAATTGTTGTTTCGGGATCACAAGAAAAAGATTTCAATTCCAAGAACAATTGAAGGTTTACCTGTTGAAACAGCTCTAGAAAAAGCATTTGCTAAAGAAGATGTTGGTGATAAAGCTGGACTCAAGAAAGAAACTACACCAAAACCTGATGGAAAAGAAAAGAAGGAAGCTGCTGCTGCTCCTGTTGAAAAGGAAAGAAAAGCAAAGGAACGTTCAAAACCATCAAAGGCAAAGAAAGCGGCAGTTCAAGAAAAGAAACCTATAGTTGTAAAGGAAGAACCAGAACCACCAAAGCAACAAGTTGAAGATGAAAAGACTAAAGACTCCAAAGAGCCTGTTGAAGATCCTGGCAAGAAAGTTTCAATTGAACCAACTCTTGAAGATCCAAAACTAGGGGTATGCAAGTTTTTTCGTTTTTTCACCGAATTTCTACTTCTATGGGGGTTTATGGAGGTATGCTTGGTCTTAAAATGTTGCATTTTTTATGCTTGTAGCTATGGAAAAAAAAAACACAAAAAATATATACAAATAACTTTAAAAACAGTAATAAACGGATTCAGAATCATTTTTTTCCATTGAACATCTTTTTCACTGGAAGGCGTTGATTTTCACTTTGCCAAAAACAGCGCAAAACAAATTTTTTGCTTATCATTCGATGCTCCTTAGTTAAAGATTACCCTTAATCATCATAAAACGTATATATTTTATTATTTATATTACTTTAATATTTTTGTCATCATAAGTAACCTCTAATGAGTGTTCAACTTCGACAAAAAACATCATTTCAACGTTGCAGTGGGTAAAAAAAGGAACTTGGAATCTTTCTTACATATGGCTTTGTTTATTTATATATATTTTTATATCTAATAATCATTTTATATGTTTCAGAACACCTTTATGGACCTTTATGGATGTTATGCAGCACTTCAATTGTTAAAATTATCAATCAAAAGCACAATTTCTATTGTGACGACAAATTACTGTATTTCTACAGTGATTTTGTTTCGATGAAAATGTTATAATTTATCTTGGATTTACTCTTTCAAGCTGTGAATAACCTTCATAAAGGTCTATGAAGTGTACCTGAATGATATGATATGAGATTGGGTTCGAAAATATATTATTTATATACAATATTATATATGCACCAGATGATAGGTTTTATTGATAAACCAGGATTGCAAATTGCAGTTTTTCTTTGGATTCTCGTTATCAGTAGATGCTATCATTCATGGGCAATAGTTTAGAAAAGCATTTGTATGATAGAAATGTAATTTAAAATTCTAAGAATCAACTATATCATAGAAAACTATATTTAACACACATTTTTGACTAGACCTTTGTCGTGTCAACCGCTGCCGTATAGTGGTTACCCTTAAAATATCCGTAATTGTATGGGGAATAACATATTTAAAAATCTCAGCGACCCTCGGTGACCCTTTTTTGTTCTAGCAAAAATAGTGAAGTACTAGTTTTCCATCTTTAGCGAAAAACCCCGATAATGCAATCATTTGATATGCTAACACGGTTTTGATGATTGTATAGGGTTTCGAGTATGGTTTTTCTTGTTAAACTAAAAAAGAATGCTACTTTTAAAGTAATATTAACGTGTTTTATTAGTTTTTGTATACTTCCTTCAATATCTATAACATCAATTTCTTCAAAGAAAAAAGTCTTGCAGCGAAAACTAGCAGAAGAAAAAAAGAAAAAAATGAATCTGTTAAAAATGACAAAATGCATACCCCTATCCAAAACCTGATGCAAAATTTAAACCATTTGTGCTTATTCCAACTGATGCAGTCCATCCAATTCCAAAAACTTACCGTGTTCAAAATCGGTCATCATCACTCTCATCTCTAAAATCAGGACGGAAAGATTCTCTTTTTCTGAAAGAAATGATATCTATATGGCCATGGTTGTTGAAATGGCAACTCGAATAATTGGAGCTGGAAAGATGGATTTGGCAGCAAAATTGGAATTGAAAGCTAAAATGGATGTGTACGTTTTGTTTTTTATAGATACTGTATCTCTGTCTATTATTGTTTTTTTCAGGTTTGGTCTTCAAACCCATGTTCTTGAACCTCGTGAAATTGGTCTTTTTTGCTGTTCTTTGGATATTATGTTTTTACAAGTTGAAATGCTTATGTAAGTTTGTTTTATTATTTAACACGCTCATGTTAAATGTACCTTATTTTTAGTGATGAAGCTGCAGCACAAATGACAAAACTTGGTTGTACAATGGATAAACTTGGATCTGTTGTTGCACTTTCTCGACAAGCTGAACGATATTTTGCAAATCCTGCTGCTCCTGCATTTGTTCGATGCTTTGCATTTGGTGGTGTCTTTGGAGATTTGATTGATCAAAAAGTTGGTGAAAAGCCAATTATGTCAGTTCAACTTCTATTTATTGTTTCTCTTCAACGACGATATTCTCTTGCAAATCGTCAACATGCTTTAACATTTATAAGGCTAGTTTTTTTGTTAAATTAAAGTCTATTTTCTTTTATAATTTTTAGAAAAGAGCTTCCAATTGTGAAGGAATATTATTTTGCCACTGAACTTCAAAAATTGCCTTTTCCTGTAAATGCTATCGAAGAAGCTTTTAAAATGGATCCTACTGGTTTTAACCTTTCTCTTGATGATAAAGAAGATGCGACACAAGAATCGAAAACTCGTAAATCTGAAAAGAAGTCAAAAAAGAAGGATAAAGATGGAAAGAAAATGAAGCATCATGCAAAGAATTTATGAAAGCCGAATTACGGTGTCGGAATTGATTTTTATTGTATACTTAATTTTTGTCTATTTATGTCTAATGTTTTATATAAATCTTTTTTTTAAAATATCAAAGTTAGAAGGTAATCAATTATTTGTGACGGAAAAGAAGGGAAATAGAATGTAAAAAGTTTGATCATGGATCTTTTAAAATGATGTGTTCTTGTTGAAAAGAAATATTCGGTCTTGGAAATATACAGTAATCGACAGGCGGAAAAATTTCTTGTAATGATATCTATCTTATATCTTAAATTTTATTTTGCAATGCAACTGCAGTTACAACTGTTTAATGACTAGTTAATGACATTTTTGCAAGCTGTTACAGTAATGTCAAAATTAAATCAGTGCAAAAATCGTTTCCTTCGTTCACCGAAAAATTGAAAGAAATTTTATCTTTTACCGGATTGCGTCATATTTCATCTTTTTCATCAAACGAATTTGATTAAATGCCTGGTTTTAAACATTTTGTTAATGTTTTGAGAGATATTTTGCCTTACGAATTTTAACTTATTGTAATCTTTACATCACGTAAATATACAGTAACTGCAAAAAACAATATAAAGTTCAACTGCAAGATGTTTATTTAACCAAAATAATTTTTTAGTTTACAAAATAAAAAATCATTGAAAAGTAATTTCACAAAATCCTTTGCCGGCACGGATTTTAACAACAACCACCTGAAAAAAATTGTTACTGGGGCAAGGAGTTGGGTGGCACTTTGAAAAAACCTAAACTTTCCAAAAAACATACAAAAAACTAACTTTTGATGGTTCAGCAGTTGGAGAAATTTGACTAAACTTCTTTAAACATTCATCTAATGTTACCTTTTAAAATGTCTATCATAAGTATTATGGTTACAAAAAATAAAGTATTTACGTTTTTAAGACAATCCGTTTGATACAGTTCAACTTTCTTTCAAAATGTGATTTCTTCCGAAGTGCCATATTGTTCCAAAGGAATTACTTGAAGGGCAATATAATAATAAGGGTCGATGGATTCTTTGTTGTATTTATTTAGAATTTCGCTGACATAATCCTAAAGGAAAGTATTGTTAACAAATTTGGATACATATATTGCAAATACAACATACATGACTTTTACCAGCACCGGATCCTTCAGGAGTTGGAACAGAAGCAATGAATGTGAGAAAACAGCTTACAAAAATGATACCTTGAAGAAGCATGTTTCTAAAAAAACGACAAATGCTATTAAATTTTTTAACAACAAAAAAATACAATTTTGGAAAGTCATATCCAGTGCAGTGACTCCCCCGCCCCGCGGACCCCTTTTTCCCCCTCCCCCGGGGTTCGGCGGAGGGGAAGATGGAAGATTTGGCAAATTGCGGGGGAAATGGGAGGGGAAGGGGGATTTTTTTGAGTCCAAGAGGGGAATTTCGGGGGACACATATTTTGACCCAACAATGTTAGACTGAAAATGGAAAAACTTTCACTAAAATAATAATCAGAAAACCCTTTTATTACTTAATTTTAAGATAATTTTGCATTTACCACAAAAAGGCTGCTTTTTTGAACAATTTTAGACCATTTTTTTTGAAAAATTTCTTTAAAGTCCTTATTTTTGAAAAAATTTGGAGGGGAAAAACGGGGAAAATCAGGGAAGTTTTTTAGAGCTCGTGGGGAAAGGAGAAGGGGAAGGGGACGAAAATGGTCAAGTCACAGCACTGGTCATATCAATTATATTTGCACTTACTCGTTCACTTTCACTATCCAAAGCTGAAGTTGCTTCATCCAAAAGTAAAATTTTTGGATTGCGTACAATTGCTCGAGCTAAAGCTAATCTCTGCTTTTGACCCCCTGATAATTGAGTACCTTTTTCTCCAACTTCGGTATTATATTGCTGAAAAAAAACGAAAATTTACATTTCTGAACGTGCACGGCTAGCGCAACTTTTAAATAGCACGAAAAATAGGGGAGAGATTTGCAAAATTTTGACATCAAAAAATAGAAATCTCTCTACAAATTTTCGTGCTAAGAAAAAGTTGCACTAGCCGTTAACGTGGAAAGTGTTACCTTTGGAAGATTATTTATAAATTCGGCAGCATCTGCAATTTCACAAGCTTGTCGAATTTCGATATCTGAAATATGTGGAACCCCAAGTGTAATACTTTCTTTGATGGTTCCCGAAAGAAGTATCGGTTCTTGACCAACAAGGGCCATTTCATTGCGCAAATGTTGGATATTAAAATCATGAATATGAGTGTCATCAATTTGCTAGAAACTTTTTAGTTTTTAAAAAAAGGAGATTTTTTTCAAAAAGATAACAAACCATTTTGCCTGATTTTGGAGTATAAAGACGTTCGAGCAGCTGAATAATAGTACTTTTATTTTTTTTTCCACTACCTTAAATGTGCCAAAATTAAATTTTCACAACTTTCCAGACTGTAAAAATAAAACCTGATGGCCCTACTAATTGTTACTATGTATGCCAAATGTCATAATTCAAAACCGAACAAGCGTTCCAGGCTGATTTAACAAAAATAAACTAAAAAGCCGAAAAATACAAAGTGTACGAAAACTTATGAGCGCTACTGTAAGTTTTGAATCACAATAATTTTTCAAGCCTAACTTTAAATTTTTCATTTTTTTATTACAGTACTGTTTAAGGCTTATCCTGAAATTGCAAATTTCTCCTCCATTATTACTGAAGCTAAAAATCCAAAGTTCGGTGATTATCAATGCAATTCAGCGTTGACTTTGTCCAAGGTTTGTTCAAACATTACTTTGATATTTATAGCATATTTTTAATCAAATTTTTTTAGAAGCTAAAAACTCAGAACATCAATGCAAATCCCATCGAAGTTGCAACATATATTGCCAACGCCGTAGAAAAGGATTACTTGATTAAAAAAATCGATATTGCTGGTCCTGGTTTTGTCAATATCTTTCTTCGGCATCAATTTCTTGGTTCTCATATTGCAAAACTTCTTCAACAAGGCATTCAACCTCCAAAAATTTCGAAGCGTAAAACATTGGTTGATTTTTCCTCTCCAAATATTGCAAAAGAAATGCATGTTGGACATTTGCGTTCAACAATTATCGGAGATTCATTTTGTCGTCTATTTGAATTTTTCGGTTTTGCAGTTCTTCGAATCAATCATATTGGAGATTGGGGAACACAATTTGGAATGCTAATTGCGCATTTACAAGATCGATTTCCAAATTATTTGAATGAAACTCCGCCAATCAGTGATTTGCAGGCATTTTATAAAGTTTGTTTTTTAAAAATTATTTTAAAAAAATTTCCAAGTATTTTTAACTCTTTCAAACAGTGTACTCGCGTTCCCGGGTTTTCTTTTTTTTGTGACTTTCTTTCCACAAAAACATTTGCATGTCCAAAATCAAAAAATTAGCATAAGATGTTGAGTTCACATGAAAAAATAGTGTTTGAAAATCTTGATTCAAAAATTTTGTAAGCAAAAAGAGAAGGACACATTCCGTTGGGAATATCCTTTAACCTTTTGGAATGTGAAATCTGAAAATGCTTAATAATGCCAAATATGGTTCAAAATTATAGGAATCCAAGAAACGTTTTGACGAAGAACCAACATTCAAAGCCCGGGCATACGAATGTGTTGTAAAGCTTCAGCAATTTGATGACAACATTGTAAAAGCATGGAAGCTTATATGCAATGCTTCTCGGATAGATTTTGCAAAGATATATGAAAAACTTGATATTTCAATCATTGAAAGAGGAGAATCATTTTATCAGGAACGAATGATTGAACTTGTTAAAGGGTTGGAAGAAAAGAATGCTCTCATAAATGAAGAGGGCCGAAAAATCTTTTTTGCTAATGGTTACCCTGTTCCTTTAACTATTGTCAAAAGTGATGGCGGATACACATATGATACATCTGATTTTGCTGCAATTAAACAACGAATTTTTGAAGAAAAAATTGATTGGGCTATTTATGTTGTTGATTCAGGGCAATCCTTGCACTTGGAAACGGTTTTTGCTGCAGCAAGAGATCGTTTTTCTTATTGTACTTTTTATTCGAGATTCTGAGCGGCCTTATCCAGCAGGTACTTGAAGATAGCTGTGATTATATTAATAAATTAACCTCTTACTAATTGTCTTCTTACCGCTGAACATCTAAAGAAGAATCAGGATAGATTCGTTCTTTGCAATGGGAAAAGCAGTTAATAAATATGAAGAAACAAAAAGCCAAAAAGGAAACATCAAATGCTTGTGGGTCATTTATTTTTTTAGTTCAATCATTTTGTTGAAAAAAATAAATCATATCCTTTTTCTTTTATAATGATTTGGGTTTAAAATTTTTTAAAAATTAAATATTTAAAACTAAACAAACATAATAATCATCATCAAAGCCAATCATTTTTTTGAGAAAAACTTCTTCGGTTTTACGAAAAAATAATTTTTTAAAGATGATTTACGACAATCAATAAGAAAAATGTCGAAGAAAAAAAATGTTCTTTTTAATTGAAAATAAAAAATGCTCAAAGCAAGGTACAATTTCTTTCATACGTAACAAAAAATGTGTTTTAAAATTAAAATTAAAATGGTAAGGATATTTTGTGTTTTCTTTTTTTTCAGTTTTAAAAAGTTGAAGGCTACAACTTCAACTTTTTAAACTGAAATAAAATTTATATTCTGTTTGAAAATTTTATTTTTGCCGCTTTTCAACAAACTGAAAATTAATTGTGATTTCCATGTTTAAAAAAAACGAAAAAAATGTTTTGCTTTCTGATTTCAATATTGAAAAAAAAACGTTTTTGTTGATCAAAATTTTAAATAGACTCCTCAAAATCATGATTCATTAAAGAAGAAAAATAGCGCTAAAAATCTGTTGCTTTTACATGTTTGTCTTTTTTCTTCTTTTTTTACGTCCAAAAATGGTCTGATAAAATCTGTCTGTAAAAAATTTCGATGATCAACAAAAAACATTTTCACAATTTTTTTACAATAACTGAAAGCACTCTTTCTTTTTGAATATTTTATTTTTTTATAAAAGAAAACAACAAATTGTAATTGCAAAACTAATGAATTAGTATTTTATCTGAAAACCCAATTGATTAGCTTTAATTCGTCCATTATTAAAGAAATACAGAAAACTATTAATCACATACATTTAAAAAAATAAAGAAAAAAATTTTCAAAATCTTTATACTTAAACGTTACTATGCTACTGTATTCATTAACGGGCATAACAAGAACAGTACGGAGGCAAAATTTTTATTTCTAAACTTGAACATTTCTTTGAATGTGTTTGTATGAAAAACAAAATTTATAAAAATTGATATTTTACTTGTTTTTTATTTGTATAAATACTGGAATTATTTTAAATTTAATAATGGAAAAATTTTGCTTTCCAAACATCTTGAACGAAAACAAATGCACAAATCTTTTCTTGTTTGCTCTTTAAAACTAACAATTAAACGATTAGTAGACGTTTCCCTGACTTCCATTTCCCTGACCGACGTTTCCCTGACTGACATTTCTCTGACTAGGTCATTTCCCTGACTGACATTTCCTTGACTGGGACGTTTCACTGACTAAGTCGTTTCCCTGACTTGGACATTTCCCTGACTATTTCTAAAATTGAACTAATTTATTGAGTGACCAAAAAATTCCCGAAAAATCATGTCTTATGCTTAAACACACACCTCTGATTTTAATATGTGTAATTCAAAATTTAATACCCAAAATTTTAATGACTTCTCCTCAAAATAATATTTTTCACCGTTGTTTGTGAATTTGAAGAAATGAAAGTTGAACTTAACAATTAATTGTCTAAGACAGTGTAATCACGTCGTAAATTGGAAAAAAAGTTTTGAACAGTGACAAATACCATTGCGGTAATTGAGATAATGACTGAGATAAAGTCTTAGGTCTAAGATAATGACATAAGTTCGCGTAATGGGTAACAAATCGAGGCTGAGTGGGAAAAAAAACACGTGACTAAGCTGTATGTTACAACGTAAAATGGTAAAAGTAAATAGTCAGGGAAACGTCCAAGTCAGGGAAATATCTTAGTCAGGGAAACGTCCCGGTCAGGGAAACGTCGGTCAGGGAAGTGGAAGTCAGGGAAACATCTGCATACCAAATTAAACGTGCAAATAATAAAATATTAAAAAAAGAAAAAAAATTATTTCCGCCTAAAAAGTCGAAGTTGTTCCAAAAAAAGGAAAAAAAATGTCTAAAAAAATTGTTTTCAAAGGTTATGCATAGGGACCGTCATCGAAAAAAATTTTTTTTAGTTTTTCATAAAATTTTTATACACCAAGGTATTTTCAAGTATTCTCTATCTAATTGCTGAAGCCGATTTTTTTTTTCACCCCCTCGTTTAAAAGTTATGAGCTTCTGAAGACGCGCGATTTGAAATGAAAACGGTCAGATTTTTTCCTCCCGGCTCAAAAAACGCGTTTTTGCGTCCGAGTGGAGGAAGGCGCGCGGCCAACGTCCAACAAGAGAAAAACAAAGAGAGAAAAAAAAGATGAGCATGTTTCGATTCCCCTCCGCGACACAAAAAAATATTTTCACTTTTCTTTCTTAGGTAAAAAAATGTAATAAAAAATAGTGTAATTGGTATTATAATAAAAAAAAAACGCGTATTGTCCGTTAAATAATTAATTACTGATGTTAAATTATGGCATTTATTAATTTTTTAAAGATTTTATTTGTGTTTTTGAGTTTTTTGGAGATAGTCCACATTTAATTTTTAAAACTTTTCCTAGGAAATTAAGCAATTTTAACGAATTCTGTAAAAACAGAAAAAAAGATTATAGTCATTTTTAAAATGAGAACACTAAAATTAAAAAAGAAGATTCTGACGGGTGAATTACAAAATTTTACAAATTTTAAGAATTTGGTGGATTCTGAAGTCATACGTCTGAAAACAAAAATGAAGAACAAATATTTAAAACCACGACTCTGAAGCAGAGTTATCGCGCTCCCGCTCCCGCTACCGCTCCCGCTACCGCTCCCGCTCCAAACACATGGAGCGGCTCAGGAGCGGGAGCGGTTCCAGAAGCGCGGGAGCGGAGCGGGAGCGGTTCCGGCGGGAGCGCGCTCCCAAAAGTTTTCAACAGATTTTTTTCTTCTCAAAGAAATAACGAAAATTTAAAATTTCAACAATATTCTTATGCAACATGCAAACAAAAAAGCTCCGAAAATAGCAGTTTTTGTTATTTCTTTTTTAAGTTTTGATAAATGTTTTTAAACATAATATACACACGTGGTCGGAGGACAGATTTTAAAATTTTCGCGACCTTTTTTTCCAAAGGGTCCCCCCTGTAGGTTTTTTCAAATTTTTTTTCAATTTTTGGTGAATTTCTCATTGCTTTTTTCTCATTTTTTTTATTCCAAAACTTTTATCAAGCATGTGCGTATATTGGAAAAAAAATGCGTGAATAATAATCACTATTTCAGTCTCATAAAAAACAGCATGCCTTGAGGTTATTTTACATGTAAAACGGGCTTTAAGTTTACGATAAAGCTTGCCATTAAAATTACCATAGTCAAAAATCTACATTGACGGGAAATTGTCATAATTTAATGAAAATGCGATTTTTCGAATTGAATGGGTAAAATTCACAATAAAAAAATTTTTATTGTAAAATTTTGCCTTTGAAAAGAGCTCGAAGCGGGAGCGGGAGCGGTAAAAATCAGGAGCGCTCCGGTAGCGGGAGCGGTTCCGGAAGCGCGGGAGCAGGAGCGGTAGCGGGGAGCGCAACTTTTTTCGGGAGCGGGAGCGGAGCGGGAGCGGAAAAAGTGGTAGCGCGATAACACTGCTAGTTATGCAACACTTTTTTTGACATTTGTTGGTTCTTTTCATTTTTGTTTCTTTCTTTTTTGAAAAAAAACGATTTTCTTAGACGAAATCGTTCCTTTCACCGACATTAATTTTGTTGGACATATTTTCTCTTTTGTGCTTTTGTTTTTGCAAAAAACATGTTTAGCTCCAGTTTTTTTGTCTAGTTTTTAAAACTTTATTCAAAAATCGTAATGTTTTTTTTTTCAACAGAAAGACTGGAAAACATACACCTTTCAAATTTATTCAATAATTTGAAAAAGAAATCTAAACAACAGAACCATGTGAACAGGGCCCGTCCGTGGTGGGTAGTGAAAGGCAATCCGCTCCGCCGGACGAAAACGCGGATTACGGATTGATCCGCCGATCCGCTGCGCGGATTGGCGGATTTCCGCGGATTGGAAATCATCGCGGAGCGGATCGGCGGATCAATCCGCCGGAGCGGATTCGCGGATTATCCGCCGGAGCGGAGCGGATTGCCTTTCACTAGTGGTGGGTGTAATGGGTGTAACAACACCCCTCAGACAAACATTTGTTTGAAAAAAAATTTTTGTTTTTTCAGAGAAAAATATTTTTTTGTCAAAGTTGAGCTCATTTTTTCATGAACAGACAAACATAAATGCCAAAAAAGGCATAATTTGCTTGAAAAAAGAGCAAGACAGACATACTCTGGATTTTTGCCAGATCGTTAAAATTTTGTTTTTCTAAAAATATTTCAAAATCATATACATTACTTTTATAAATATTGTGTTTAACAATGAAAAGAAATTAACCGACAATTAATTCATTTTTTGCAAAATCTGATGGCGGAATTGGCAACTTCGATGTTTCCAAAACTCCAAGATTAGAAGCGCGGCTCGACTCGACTAAAGTTAAAGAAATTGAAGCAAAGCTAAAAGATGTTACTTTGCGGAACATTTTGTTTTATATGCCAAATTTGAAGCAATATTGACAAAAAACTATTGAAAGCTTTTGGGAGCGCGCTCCCGCCGGAACCGCTCCCGCGCTCCTGGAACCGCTCCCGAACCGCTCCCTCATAATGGGAGCGGGAGCGAACATGTTTCATTTATTTGCGAAAATCTTGGAAAACAACAAAACTAAAAATTTACAGAAATAATTGAAGGATAATTTATAATTTACATCGTTATTGTTTGATTAACTTTTTCTTCCAGTTTTTTTAAGTGTAAATTCACTTGTAAGTTTTAAAAAAACTTTTTTTTAACGAATTTATATGCTGTCAAAGCAATGCTAATTTAATTTACAAAATATTCAAAAACGCAATGATTCTCTCGATATAATTGCTTATGGAATCAAGGATATTTTTCAAAACGTTTCAAGTTAGCAAAAAATTAACAAAAATAGAAAAAAAAGTTAGGAAATAAAAAAAAAATTTCAAATGATTATTTCTCCATTTTTTTATCCATTGTTCTTTAAATCTGATGTTTTGAAAGTAAAATATATGCAAATTTTGTGTTATGAAAAATAATACCTTTTGCAATTGATTATACACTGTAAAAAATGTCATCACCACATGTGGCTGAAATCGGCCATACAGAGCAGAATCAAAAAAAAATTTAGTGACAGCTGGAAAGCTTTTACAAAAATTGAAAGCTTGAAATTTCCAAAATCTTCCATATTTACACACATGTGATCCGACGACTGTGAAACGCGAAAAGATGAAGAAACAAAAGGCCAAAATGGAAACATCAAATGATTGTGGGTCATCTGTCTTTTTTTGTTGAAGAAAATCAATAATATCCTTTTTCTTTTATAATGATTTGGGTTTCAGCTTTGTAAAGTTTTTGCTACTTTTTGTTCTTCACTTTTGTGTTTGATAAATTCCAAAAATTTCGCATTATCCCATAATATTCAATAAACTAAAAATAATTATTTAAAAATTACAAAAAGTTAAAAAATAAAAGACTAGACCGCAAGAGAAGAATTTGTTTAAATGTGTTTTACAAACTCTTTTTTAACATTTATAATGATCTTAGAATACATTTCCATTAATGTTCATACACCATTTTTGTGTCCAGTAAGTTCGGAAAAGCTTGAATTTTTACATATATAACATTTTTTATGCAAAATTTATCAAGCATTCGAAAAAGACAAAAAATAAAGACTGAATTAATGAAAGATGTTTTCGAATCAATATTTGTTTTTTCAATCGCGATGTTTTTGATAGAATAAAACAAAGAAATGTGTTGAAACGACAAACCTTTTTGCAATAAGAAAACCAAAAAAATATGCCGATTGCGAAAATTCAAAAGAATCAAAGAGAAACAACGTATTTGTTAGTATTCAAAAGCATGTCATAGTTTTTTTTCTAATGTTTCTTCAATATAGGAAAATTTCATCAGACATTTGTAAGAGATGAAAAATAAGAAATAAAATTTGGGTATTCATTTTATTTTTTTTAAAATAATTAACGTTCAGACATGTTGTTAATTTTAATGTTGAACGTTGATACCTGATTAGACATTATAATTTCTCTGTAAAGTTTCGTTTTGCCTTTATTTTTTTATGTTGAATTTGATTATACATTTTTGAAAAATTCAAAAGAAAAAAGATTGTAACAAACATTAAAAAAAATTGTGAAAGTTTTTTGTTTGCAAAGGTGCTCAATATATTTGATGACAGTCGTGAATTCAAAAAAATGAAAATGTATATGAAATTGATATTTTGAAAAGTGTCAGGAACATTTTTTCTTGGGCCTTTTAAAATGCAGTTATCCAGAGAGTCGGGGTTTTTTTCAAACATTTTCAGACCCCTCCCCCGCCGTCAGATGTTTTCCTTTGATGTTTGCCGCTTTTAAAGAGAGTGTCAGATTTTGACTGACCCTCTCTAAAACACCCGACGTCAGATCTGGGCAATCCCTTAAAAAAAAGTTCAAATTTCAACAACATTTTTTAAAAGATTTGTTTGTGGAAACTCTTATTATTTTTACAAATTTAAAGCAGAATAGAAAATCAAATATTGTTTTTTTCTTTGTCAAATTTTCTTTTTGCTTTTAAAAATTAATCGTTCTTGAAATTTAAGTCTATCTAATACTTATAATAAATGCGAAAGTACTGAGCATGTTCGATGGCAAGATTTTATTTTGTCGTTGTTCAATTTGTGTCTTTCATATGTTGAACATATAAGCAAAAATCTTTGCATTTTTTTGTTTTTTAAAAGTACAAAATATTCAAAAAAAGCATAAATTTATTACAAGGTGAAAATAATTATTTTAAAAGCGACTGCTTTAAATTTGTGTTTTTTGTGAATGGATGTTTTGAAAAAAATTGTGTTTTCTTCTTTTTGTGGCTTTTTCGGGGGGTTAGATCGAAAGGATGCGATCCATTTTTGGTAAAGAGATTTGTTTTCGTCCAGCTATGATGCCATAGGGGATGGATGGGGTAAAGACCGTGCCGCCTTTAATGTGCGGAAAAAAGGTCTTTGAGTCTTTGATGTTTGGGGGGGGGGGGGGTAAGGCTGATGATTTCAGATGACGTCATATCTGGACGATCCGAAATTTAAATTAACAATTTCAAAATAATTCCATGTTTTGGTGACTCTCTATTTTGACCTCAATTTGTGGCTTTTTCAGAGAAAACATTCTTTTCATATTTTCACAAAAGTTTTTTATTGTGCACAAAACCTGCGAATTTAAAAAACAAAATATTTTAAGAAAAATAGATGAAAAATGTTTAATATTTAAAAAGCCAAAATGATAAAAATCTAGTCTTTCGCTCATTTTGTTAAAAAAAATATTAGACAACTGTTAACATTTTAGTTTAGAATTTCTTCGACAGTATTATTTAAATTTTGGTTCAAAATTGATCGTGTTTCGAAATTTGTCATTTTTATTTTGTTATTATTGAAATGTGCAGTTTTCAGAATTGCTCTTTAATCAATAAAAATAACAAGATTTTCAACAAATTCTATGTCACAATTTTAACAATGTTAAATTTTTGTTTTTCCTTTAAAAATTTTATGGTTAAAAATGTTACATTTTTTATATGATCAACATGCAAATTATTTTATTAAAGTTAATGCATAAACACTAAAATATTTTTATTTTCAATATTATTTATGGGGAAAGCTGCGAAAACCAAAGACCTAAAATTTTGTGTTTTTTATCTTTTAATAACAATAATTTCGAAACCGAAAACATAAAATATTCAAAAACAATGAAACGCAAAGCAACCTTGAATTTTTTTTGAATATTTGTGAGAGGAAAAATTTGACATTTGTTGGTTCTTTTCATTTTGGTTTCTTTTACGTTGACAACAATGTTTTCGACATCTTTCTTTATGACTGTAATTCAAGACATTTTCTTTCGAAATTCTTTTTATAAGAAAACAACGTTTTGCGCAAACAATATGCTTGTGTTTTGTGTGTACCAGTTTTTTTCATTTTTTATTTTGTTTTAAATATTTTATTTTTACGAATTATTTATTTGTTAAAACTAAAAACCCAGTTTTTTTGATTTTAAAACCTATAAATTTGATAAAATGTTAGGTATTTACACAATTTTAATTAGTTTAAAATGTATTTGCAAAACACAAGAAAAATATGTTTTTAAATTGCACAAATTTCGTGCCCTAAGAGGAGTATATTTGAAAAAGTACACAATAATCAATAACATTTTCACATCGAAAAACATTTTACAAAAATCTTAAACTTTTTATTTTAATTTTTTATCTGTCACTTTTTATTCACTTTATCCAAATAGTTTTGCTTCAACTTTGCCACATCAACAGTTTTAAAATAATTACCGAAACTAAATTTGATCTCGAACAAGGATTTGAGCAAAACTGAATGTCTAACGACATTACCTTTTTTGTTACACGTTTGGAAACAAATAATTAAAAACTAGCAAAATTTAATATATTCATAAAAGATAGAAATTTTGTTGCAGTTTAAAACGTTGAAGATGTTGCTTTTTTTGCAATTCTTTGTTGGAAACAAATAGAAACAAATTTATTTTTTTATCAGGATTAAATAAATTTCTTTCTATACAAAAGTAATGAAAAGTTCAATCTTCTCGGGTAAAAAAGTGCATTTGTAAAACGGCAGCACTGAGATAATGTTTCAAAATTTTCTAGACATTTTTTTAAATGTACGAATACAATGCAACATGATTTCTAATTGATTACTTTAGAAATGCTTTCATTAAAAATAGCTTAATAAATAAGTATTCGTTCAATTTTTTATAAATTTTATAAAAAATTCAAAAAACCAAGAATTTTTAGCTGATTTTATTCTTTTCGAGCTAAAGTGAAGAATTTTAAAATTTTAAAAAAGATTTAAAGTGAGCAAACAAAACAGTTAGTGATCCACTGACAGTGAACAGAAAATATTGCAAAAAAAATGAGAAATAAAATGTTGTCGATATTTTTTAGAAGTTTTTTGCAATAAAAAAATAATTTTTTATTGTCGACATCTTTCCCAAAAATTCTGCCCAAACATTTATATTTCGTAGCATCGACAATATTTTTTAGCAAAAAAAGCTAGCTTTGATGATGAGTCATTTGTGTTTTCATTTTTGTTTAAAAATATTAAGATTTTAAAAAATTATTCATTCTTCTATTTTTATGAAGGAAATAACAGTAACAAAATTTTATTATTCATTCATTTGTGATAAAATGACGACATACAATTTTGCAAAAATAAAAAGTTAATTAAAAGTTGTGCTCATATTTTTTATTGATGAGGTGACATTAATTGTAAATATAATTTTTTAAGGAAATGCTGCTTTCGATATTGAAAATAAATTCATTAAACTTAAATCACTTCATTTAAAATGAACAAAATATCTTACGGTTCATAAATGATAAAAATTTCTAAGTTTAGACAGAAATTGGTTTTGATTGTAGCATTTGAAAAGAAAGCAAAAGCAAAGAAACATCCAAAACTATCAAGTAGAAGGAAGCTGTTGGAATTCAACCGTTGAAGAAAGGAAATCTATTGTTTTCAAGGAAGAACCAAAACCTGCGAAGAGTGAGGAATCCTTTATTCTTCTTGCGTTTACTAAAGCTAAATTGCAAGAAGAACAAGTTGATGATTAATAAAAAGCAAAACTTCTCTAAAGCCCCTGTTAAAGATACTAACCAAAACATGCCAATTGAATCAATAGATGGAGACCCAAGTTGGGTCTCCACCCAACAACTGATGAACTTGACCTTTATCGAATATATTATTTTTTTTCAAATTCGTTAAAGGTCAAGTTCTCAATCAGAGAAATTATACAAAACTGAAGTGCTATTGTAGAAATAAATGTGTCGGAATATTTTTATTGCAGGTTTTTATTAACGTGTAATGTTTAATAATAAAAAACGTTCAAAGAAATATAATTTACGCATTAATTTTTATTAAAAAATCTTTTTTTTTTTTGCTTGCAAAAAATCACTTTTGCAAAAAAAAGGTGGAAAAAGAAAAGAGAATTCTCCCGCACGGAAAAAATCTTTTTTCTTTTTCAACGATGACAACTTTTTTTCCTGCTCGTGTTAGATGATAATTTTTTGCATTTCTGCTTTTATTTCAAATATGTTAATTTTATTTCATTTGCATGAACCTGAAAATTCGCATAAGTAACACAAAATGCATGTTTTTCTTATCATTCTTACACTTTCTTCTTCGTCGTTGCTGGTGTTGTGTGATTTTGTCTGTCGCTGCTTTTCAACTTCAATAAAATGGATTTCTTTAAACTCTTCGTTTTTGCTGTTCTTCTGTTTTGTGGTACTTTTGCTCAACGCTTTCAACGGCATGCTTTGAAGAATGGCACCCCTGATGGATTGATCAATGGCACAGCTATAATGAATGTTAAAGAACTTGCTTCTGCTGATAGAAAAATTGTTGAACAAGTTGGTGATGATTTGAATTTGGTTGGAAATGGTCAAACTAATATTCAATTGAATAATGGCAATGAACTAATCTTTGAACTTTGCTCAAGTTTTTCATCTAAGAATTGCTTGGATCAAGAGTAAGTTAATAAAATTAATCAGTTACCCTTTTTACTTTAATTTAGAATTACCGTATGTTATACTGCACAAGATCCTGCGGAATTGGCACGAGGTGGATGTGGAACAAATCAATGCGAAATTTAAAGCTGGAGTTTTGTCTGGAAAAGAATTGGCGCGTTATCTATGGTTTTTTGAGAAGGGTAACGGTAAGCTTTTTTTCCGGTCTTCAAGTTCAAAATTAACTAATATCATTGTTTTTAGCAGAAGATTTTGAAACAGATTTTTGTGCAACGGCAATTATGCAATCACCGAAAGCTGCTGTCTCTATTAGACGACCATTTGCAAGTTGTAAACCTAAAATTTATGATGGGAATATGGTAAAAGTTTCTGTTACTGGAGCTTCATTTAATTGTTATTTAACAGTTGTAAGTTTGTTTCTCTCATCCATTAGTTTACTTTGTATAATTTATACTTTTAGAAAAATGCTAAACAATGGTTTCCTCCTTCAACAACACCATCTCCAGCAACTGCTGCATTATCAGTTGCTCCACCTGTTACAACTGAAGCTTCATTATCAGCAGGAACAACAGCTGCAATTGCTATTGGATGTGTTTTTGGTGTTATTGCTCTAATTGCAATTATTGTTATAATGTAAGTTTTTTTGTATATTTCCTACTGTTAATTGTATATTTTTATAGAATTTGTTGTTATCGGGATTACAAGAAAAAGAAGTCTATTCCAAGAACAATTGAAGGTTTACCTGTTGAAACAGCTCTAGAAAAAGCATTTGCTAAAGAAGATGTTGGTGAAAAAGCTGCTGGACTCAAGAAAGAAACTACACCAAAACCTGATGGAAAAGAAAAGAAGGAAGCTGCTGCTGCTCCTGTGAAAAGGAAGGAAAAGCAAAGGAACGTTCAAAACCATCAAAGGCAAAGAAAGCGGCAGTTCAAGAAAGAAACCTATTGTTGTAAAGGAAGAACCAGAACCACCAAAGCAAGAAGTTGAAGATGAAAAGACTAAAGTCTCCAAAGAGCCTGTTGAAGATCCTGGCAAGAAAGTTTCAATTGAACCAACTCTTGAAGATTCAAAACCTGGTCCAACGTTTAAACCATTTGCTCTTGTTCCAACTGATGCAGTCCATCCAATTCCAAAAACTTACCGTGTTCAAAATCGGTCATCTTCTCTATCATCTGTAAAATCAGGACGGAAAGATTCTCTTTCTGAAAGAAATGATATCTATATGGCCATGGTTGTTGAAATGGCAACTCGAATAATTGGAGCTGGAAAGATGGATTTGGCATCAAAATTGGATTTGAAAGCTAAAATGGATGTGTATGTTTTGTTTTGTTTTTTGGATACTGTATCTCTGTCTATTATTGTTTTTTTCAGATTTGATCTTCAAACAAGTCTTCTTGAACCTCGTGAAATTGGTCTATTTTGCTGTTCTTTGGATCTTATGTTTATCAAGGTTGAAATGCTTATGTAAGTTCGTTTTTACCATTTATCTGTCTTATATATATCTTATTTTTAGTGATGAAGCTGCAGCACAAATGGCAAAAACTTGGTTGTACAATGGATAAATTTGGATCTGTTGTGGCACTTTCTCGACAAGCTGAACGTTATTTGGCAATACCTGCAACTCCTGCCTTCATTCGATGTTATGCATTTGGTGGTGTCTTCGGAGATTTGATTGATCAAAAAGTTGGTGAAAAGCCAATTATGTCAATTCAACTTCTCTTCATTATTGCTCTTCAACGACGATATTCTGTTGCAAATCGGCAACATGCTTTGACTTTCATCAGGTTAGTTTTTTTTGTTAAATCAAATTCTACTTTCTTTTATAATTTTTAGAAAAGAATTGCCAATTGTAAAAGAGTATTATTATGCTACTGAACTTCGAGGATTGCATTTCCCAATAAATGCTATCGAAGAAGCTTTTAAAATGGATCCTGAAGGTTTTAAACCTTGCTCTTGAAGATGCAACTCAAGCATCACGAACTCGTAAATCTGAAAAGAAGTCAAAAAAGAAGGATTCAACTGGAAAAGAAAAAGAAACATGAAGCAAAAGCAACGATGAAAGCTGAATTCTGTTGATGGAACTGATTTTTTTACTGTAAAATTTATCTTTGTCTATTTATGTCTAACGTTTTATATAAATCTTTTTTTTAAATATCAAAGTTGGAAGGCAATCAGTAATTTATGACGGAAAAAAAGGGAAATAGAATGTAAAAAGTTTGACAGAGATCCTTTTTAATGATGTGTTCTTGACGAAAAGAAATATTGGAAAAATACAGTAATCGACAGGTGGAAAAAATTCTTGTAATGATATTCATCTTAAATTTTATTTTGTAATGCAACTGCAGTTACAACTGTTTAATGATTTATAAATGACTATTTTGCAAGCTGTTACAGTAATGTCAAAAAATTTTTTTGACATTACTTTGACTCAAAATTAAATCAATGCAAAAATCGTTTCCTTCGTTCAGCGAAAAAGTGATAGAAAGTTTACGTAATATTTCAACTTTTTCATTAAAACGAATATGATTAAATGCTTGGCTTTAAACTTTTTGTTAATGTTTTGAGAGATATTTTGCTTACAAATTTTAACTTACTGTAATCAAGTAAAATAAACGAAATAAAATACAAATAATTTTTTTATAAATGGGTACTTAAAAAACGTCATGTAATGTTTAGAATATTTGAAAATGCAAAGTACTGCAAATAACGATATAAAGTTCAACTGCAAGATGTTTACTTAACCAAATAATTCTTTAATTTACAAAATAAAAAATCATTGAAAGTAATTTCACAAAATCCTTTGCCGGCACGGATTTTAACAAAAACAGCCTAAAAAAATTGTTACTGGGCAGGAGTTGGGTGGCATTTTTCAAAAAAACCAAAACTTTTAAAAAAACATACAAAAAACTAACTTTTGATGGTTTAGCAGTTGGAGAAATTTGACTAAATTTCTTTAAACATCCATCCAATGTTACCTTTTAAAATGTCAATCATAAGTATTATGGTTACAAAAAATAAAGTATTTACGCTTTTAAGGACAATCCGTTTGATACAATTCGACTTTCTTTCGAAATATGATTTCTTCCGAAGTGCCATATTGTTCCAACGGAATTACTTGAAGGGCAATATAATAATATGGGTCACTGGATTCTTTGTTGAATTTATTTAGAATATCGGTGACATAATCCTAAAGGAAAGTATTGGTAACAAATTTGCATAAATATATAGCAAATACAACATACATGACTTTCACCCAGGATCGGATCCTTCAGGATTTGGAGCAGAAGCAATGAATGCGAGAAAAACAGCTTACAAAAATGAAACCTTGAAAAAACATGTTTCTAAAATAACGACTAATGCTATTAAATTTTTTAACAACAAAAAAATACATATTCTGTCAACAAAAACTTAAGATCAAATGACATTTTTGATATTGCTAAAGCGTTTTAAAAAAGCTTTATAGTCTTTTAAGACGTTTTTCAAATATCGTCCCTTTTTAAATTTCATTGTTGAAAGCTGTATAATTTTTTTTAAATTAAAAAACGGGAATAAATTCAAATGATTTTTTTTTCCATTAGCTATTTTGAAATTTCTATTCAATGTTTTTTTTAAACTCAAAATTAATAGTTTTTTAGAATTTTTATTGTCGCGACAAAATAATAGTTGATATTATAAAATTTCTTAAGAAGCATTATAAAATTTCTTTTACTTTATCTGCACATGTAATGCATTACTAAGAAAAATACAAAAACGAGGATAAATTTAAAAAAATTGTATTTACAAAGAAAAACATTTAATTCAAAAAATTTAGTTAAAGTGGTATATTGCATGCTTTATATAAAAAAGTAGATATGCATGGATTCATTCATTCATTTCAATTGGCCAACATCTGTTTTCGAATAAGTTGAGCGTATTTTCCATTCTTTTTCATCAGCTCTGTATGAGTTCCAGACTCAACAACTTCTCCGTTATCAATAAAATAAATTTTAATCAGCATTTTGAATTGTTGATAATCGATGGGCGATAGTAATTGAAGTTCGGTCTGATGATGCTTTTGCTAAAGCATTTTGAACAGCCTGTAAAATTTTACAAATAGGGTTTTGGAAAGTCATATCCAGTGCTGTGACTCCCCAGCCCTTTCCCCGCCCCGGGGACCCCTTTTTTCTCCTCCCCCGGAGTTCGGGGGAGGGAAGATGAAGATTTGGCAAATTGCGGGGAAGGGTGGATGTTTTTGAGGTCCAAGAGGGGAATTTCGGGGGACACATATTTTGACCCACCAATGTTAGACTGAAAACGGAAAAACTTTCACTAAAATAATAATCAGAAAAACCCTTTTATTACTTAATTTTAAGATAATTTTGCATTTATTAAAGGCTGCTTTTTTGAACAATTTTAGACCATTTTTTAAAGTCCCTATTTTCGAAAAAATTTGGAGGGGAAAAACGGGGAAAGATCGGGGAAAAAAGGGCGGGAAAAGGGGGACTTTTCAAAAACAGAGGGAAAAGGACGTGGGATCGGGGAAGTTTTTTAGAGCTCGCGGGGAAAGGAGAAAGGGAAGAGGATGAAAATGGTCAAATCACAGCACTGTTGATGTCAATATTATTTGCACTTACTCGTTCACTTTCACCATACAAAGCTGAAGTTGCTTCATCCAAAAGTAAAATTTTGGATTGCGTACAATTGCTCGAGCTAAAGCTAATCTCTGCTTTTGACCCCCCAGATAATTGAGTACCTTTTTCTCCAACTTCCGGTATTATAATTGCTGGAAAAAAAAATTAACATTTCTGAACGTGCATGGCTGGCGCAACTTTTTCTTAGCACGAAAAATAGTAGAAAGATTTCCAAAATTTTGATATCAAAAAATAGAAATCTCTCTACAAATTTTCGTGCTAAGAAAAAGTTGCACTAGCCGTGAACGTGGAAAAAGTGTTACCTTTGGAAGATTATTTATAAATTCGGCAGCATCTGCAATTTCACAAGCTTGCCGAAATTTCAATATCTGAAATATGTGGAACACCAAGTGTAATATTTTCTATGATGGTTCCCGAAAGAAGTATCGGTTCTTGACCAACAAGGGCCATTTCATTGCGCAAATGTTGGATATTTAAATCATGAATATGAGTGTCATCAATTTGCTAGAAACTTTTTATTTTTAAAAAATGGAGATTTTTTAAAAAAGATAACATACCATTTTGCCTGATTTTGGAGTATAAAGACGTTCAAGCAACTGAATAATAGTTCTTTTTTTAGAACAAAAAACAACAAACAAATTTCAGTTTAATTTTTTTCAGAAAAAATTCAGTCAATTAATTATAATCGTTTGGCACTTTTGTGAAGCAACACGTGATACAATGGCAGCGTGTTTCAAGATTTTGGGAATTCGTCCCACTTGAAAAAAATTTAACAATTTTGTTTTGTATATTTTTTATATCTTTTATTATTTTTATCTTTTTTGATTTGAACTTTTTAAATTTGCAAATAAATTGAATATTGTCATATTTCTAAATTTTTATGAAAAATTATAACAGTTTTTTTGTAATATTTCTGAACCAATGATGAAAAATGGCTGCAAACAATAGAAGAACGTTGACTTTATTTCAATTAACAACTTCTATTATTTTATAATAAAAATGCTCGAAGATCTAACCATTAATTGTCCGAAACGTTCGTAGCAATTTTTCAAAAGAATAAAAGTATAGTAAAAATAAGACGCTGACTTTAAAAATATTTCTGACATTTAAGAAAAGCCAGAAAAAATGAAAGATTTTCCTATCATAATAAAAAATGATTCTTTTTTAATTAAAATGCCTCAATTTTTAAATCGTAGGATTTTTTTTAATTTTTTAAGTTTTTTAAATCTTAATATTCAATCTGAAAATTTTTAGGCAATTTTTCTAGAAATTGCCGTTTTTGCCTTTTTTGATTTCAGAAAATGGAGGCAAAATTTTTTTGCCTCCACTTTTTTTCTTTGACTGGGATCCGAACCTTTGACCTTTTGGTTCGAACGCCAACTTTTAACCACTCTCGCCATTTGCGCAAACAATAACAGGCGTCAAATTTGAAAGAAGTGAAAACGAACTTCTGCGTTCCTTTTTTTGTATCTTTTTTTGTCCTTTTTTTTTCTTTTGTTAAAAAATGTATTATTTTTTAAACTTTTATTAAATGTAATAATTAAATAAATAAAAAAGCATAAACATTTTCAATTTTAATACAAAATTTTTTCAACAAATAATAAGAAGTAATTCTCTTATTCATCATTAGTGCTGTCGTCATTGTTTTTTGCAGTTTTGGTTTTCTTTGCAGGCGGGGAAACAAGAGTTTGAACAATTGCTTTTAAAGATGGATCACCGACAACACTAATTTCAGTAAAGCAATGAACACTTTGAAAGGAAAAGGGGTTGCAACTAAATTAGTATTAATTTGCGTTATTTTTGATTACTGTTTTGAAAAACATAACCTTTTTCAGAAACAAAACACAACGCTGCTTTTTCCTTTTTTTCAGCAAGTTTTGCCAATTCATGACCATTTTGCAATGTCATGGTGGAAGCCAAACAACAATTGAATTTTTTCTTGCAACACTGGTAAGATATAATGTACGATCATCCTGATTTGTTGGCTCCCCGACATTAGCGCCGAAGACATTTGCGCCGCGACATTTGCGCTCCGACATTTGCGCCGCGACATTTGCGCCACGACAACTGCGCCGCGACATTTGCGCCGCGACAATTGCGCCGACGACAAATGCGCCGACGACATTTGCGCCGAAAAAACGACAATTGCGCCGATGTCATTTCGGCAGTTAATATCGAAATTTGGATAACTTTTAATAATCTGCATTTTTTAACACTTTATTAAAGTTGTGGATGTCACAGACTAATGGCACAAAATACCGTAACAATGAGGAGAAACCCATTTTAAAGTTTGCATGGCCTAATACTAAATGTATCCATAATTTATCTAACAAAACATGTAGTTTTTTATGTCAGATGCATAGTTTTTTCCTTTATACTTAACCCTCAAACTATTATTAACACTAAGAGCAAATAATAATCGCTTGTGCCCAAAATCTACTACAATGATCAGCTCAACTTTTCTTAAAATGATGACTACTTCATCATGCAAATTCTTCCCAGCTATTACTTTTATATCTCTTGTTAAACCATTGAGTGGTCATAACCCTCATCCTGTTTCTCATTTAAAAAAAAACGAACGATTTGCTATCAAAAAACAAGTGCCCATTATAAATAGACTTCCCGTATTTGCTTTTACCATCTAGTTCAAATAATTGATTCATTTTGTCATTATCACGTTTATGTCATTCATTCCCTTTCAACTTAGAGAGGCATTACATTATCTGATGGCTACCTCCGGATTTAGCAAATATCGACTACGTTATAGGCATAATTTTATTTTTATTTTTATAGTAAATACAGTTACTTAAAAGCTTTAGGCAACGAAAAACTAACACTCTCATTTAGGAGGGAAGATGTCTTAAAATTCATTTTTCGGTCAAAGCCTGAGGGAGAAAACTTAGAAGAACACTTAACTTAGCTGTGTGCCACAGCCTAAAGAAGTATGTTACAGTGTAAAGCTCGCGTTTCGCTCGCGCTAACTAAGCCTAAATACATGGTTGTGTGAGATCACAAAGGCGAATCGTGTTATGTCAAGGCTAAGTTTGGTGAAAATTGTTTGACATTGTGATACACGTGACTGAAGTAATCAAGATTATAAAAAGTATAGGTTAAAATTAGACGAAAAACGAAACATTAATTAATATTTTTCCAAGTTCAACAGTTAAAACTTTTTTTGTTTCATTTATCGGCGCAATTGTCGTTTTTTCGGCGCAATTGTCGTTTTTTCGGCGCAAATGTCGTCGGCGCATTTGTCGTCGGCGCATTTGTCGTCGGCGCAAATGTCATCGGCGCAATTGTCGCGGCGCAAATGTCGTCGGCGCAAACTGCGTAGTACCGATTTGTTGGTGGGGCTCCAGGAATGTACAAGCTAACATTAACAACAGGATCTGGCAAGGCTGTTAAAAGTTTATCTATAATTTTTTTGTTAAAAATGCGTTAGAATCATAGCTTTTTTATACCAATGAGAAGAGGATCTTCCATAACAATTTTAATTACAGCAGTTGGTGTTAATTGCGGAATTTCCGGAGCAGGATCCCCATAATTGCCAATTAATACTAGGTCAAGTTCATCAAAATCATTACTTTGAAATTTCGAAGGATGCTGATGGTGAAGTAATTGTTAAAATTGCTCGTTTTATTCGTTCTGAACAATTTATTATGAATGAAAAATCACCATCTGATTCCTTCCGACTTTTTAAGGTAAAATTTTCATTTAAAAAACCAAAACGATTTAAAAGAACTTAATTCAGGAAACGCCAGATTTGACAAATCTTCCTCAACTTTTACCAGTATCTCCAATTGATTTAGAAAAACACAATAAGCTTTGCCAAGAAGCCGCCAAAGGCACCATTCCTCGTACCGGAGTGCAAGAATTGCTTAATTTGCCCGATTTTCTTCAGCAGCTTCCTCCACCTGAAAGTTTTGAACAAGTTTTAACTCGTATTAGAAGCAAAGTTATTCCTCCGGTGGCTAATGTTTATCTTTCGACTGACTTGAATAATGTAAATATGGATGATTTTATTTCACGAATGATTGAAAAAATTAATCCAACACTTGTCGAAAGCGCTCCACCACAAGATGTTATTAGTGTCTCCCAACCTGATTCAACTCCTTCAGATTCAAGAATAACGGATCCATCTGAAGCAGAGACAGCAGAAGCACCACCGGCAAAAAAGAAACGAGGAAGGCCCCGAAAAGTTTTAAAATAATCAAAAAATTACTTCTTATTATTTGTTGAAAAAATTTTGTATTAAAATTGAAAATGTTATGCTTTTTTATTTATTTAATTATTACATTTAATAAAAGTTTAAAAAATAATACATTTTTTTAACAAAAGAAAAAAAAAGGACAAAAAAAGATACAAAAAAAGGAACGCAGAAGTTCGTTTTCACTTCTTTCAAATTTGACGCCTGTTATTGTTTGCGCAAATGGCGGAGTGGTTAAAAGTTGGCGTTCGAACCAAAGGTCAAAGGTTCGGATCCCAGTCAAAGAAAAAAAGTGGAGGCAAAAAAAAAATTGCCTCTAAAAAATGGAGGCAAAAAAAATTTGCCTCCAAAAAAAGTGGAGGCAAAAAAATTTTTTTTTTTTTTTTTATTAAATTTGCCTCCAAAAAAAATGGAGGCAAAAAAATTTTGCCTCCATTTTCTGAAATCAAAAAAGGCAAAAACGGCAATTTCTAGAAAAATTGCCTAAAAATTTTAACGATTTAAAAATCGTAGGAAATCATTCAAAAAATCATTGTTTTTATTTTGTTAGGAAAATCTATCATTTTTTCTGTCTTTTCTTAAATGTCAGAAATATTTTTAAAGTCAGAGTCTTAAATACAAAATTTAATTATAGAAATTTAATAGTATCCTTTGTATATGTATTTAATAAAAAATTTTTATTGTTATTCAATACACAAACTTAAAAAAACAAACTCAAAAAACATAAATGAACAAAGACAACAATAAAATCGCAAATCCCATATCAACACAAAAATTAATTAAACTTTTCATTAATTGTAAAATTCTTCGATGCCATCAAATTGAATTTTTGGTGATTTATATTCAATAGGTTTTGAATCAATAATCTCGTCAATGATTGCCATAAGACGTTCCCGAAATACATCAGAAACTTCACCAAAATCGAGCAAAATATCTGTTTCTTTATTTTTCTAAAAATGAATGGATATATATTTATGACAGAAGATAATAATAGTTTACCTTGATATAAGTAAGAAAGGCATCGATATCAAAAATCGCAGGAATTCCATAGAGATGAAATTCAGTAAGGGTTGTAAAATGTGGAATCTTAAGCAGTTCTTTGACCGTCTGAGACGAGTAACTATTTGCGGCAACATTATAACATCCATGCCTAAAAAAGTCGCATTTTTTTTCGTTTTGCAATCGCTTTGATATGAGATTTTTTGTTTTTACAAAGAAATATGCATGTTAAATAAATAAGTTGGATATTCGTTTCTCAATGTCCAACTAAATGTGGCACTTCTTTAGAATTCCCCCATAAAATCGAGAATTTATTTTTTCTTGTTTTTTACTTCAAATGTAGAGAGGGGCAGGAAACACTTTTTCCTTTCTTTTCTTTGACAATTACAGTAACAAAAAAAACGAATTTGCGCATTTTTTTTACAAATTAACTATTTATCCTACTAGACGCAGTTTCTGATTCCAAATATGCCACTTTTGAAAAGTTTTACCCAGGGCAAATACCCAAAATTTGCAATTTAAGATGTTTTTTAATTATAAAACCTTGTCACATCAATTCGCACGAACAAGTTTCATACCATTCGATAGCCACTTAAAAAATACAATTTATGTGAAAATTTCAAGGGTGCAAGAAAATATTACAGCGATCGCAGAGCTAGAATTCCCTCAAAAATAGCAGAAAAACAAAGGAAAGAAAAGGAAATGAACATTTTTTGCAACGAGCCCCATAATATGCATTCTTTTTTGTGCATAAAAAGAAAAGAAACAAGTGTCCCTTTTCTTTTTTTTCGACGAAGAATTTTTACTTTTTTAAATTTTAAATCGTTATTTTCGGCATTTTAACTATTTTTAATAATTTTTTTGATCTTATCTTCGTTTTATTCAGGTCTTAAAGTATCTAGAACGAACTATAAAATAATTTTTATTTTTTAGCTGCCCATCTCTACTCAAATGTGCATTCTTTTGTTTCAAAGAAAAGAAAAGGAAAAGAAACAAAGAAAAGTGTTAAAAATAAATTGTCGATGTTAGGGGGGGGGGGGGGGGGATTCTAAAGAAGTACCCAAAATGTTTCGCGCTATGAAACGCGTCTCTTATTAATCCCCATGATACTTATCCCAAAAACATTTGGATACGGTCTTGTTAAATATTAATAAATAAATAATGAAAATGATAACAAAAACTCACGAAAATGACTTTACTTTCGGAAATGCTGCAACAATTTTTTCAAGTGATAAAACAGTGCCATCATGATCATCGATAACAATATCAAATAATTTCATTGTTTCACATTTTGAAGCAAGAAATTCCAAATCTTTAATGGAAATATGTTGGCTGCATATATGCAAATCAGTGACATCACATTGATAAATGTTTGGAATAATAGATGAAAGAAAATCCGATTCAATTTCATCAAGCATAGGATCAAGTTCAAGCTTATCAGTAATCCAAATTGTTGCAGAAATTTCTTCAATTGGAAAACTGTTGTCTTCATCGAACATCCACCAATGAAAATGTCCAATACCATCGTTTATAAAATCTGCGCCAACAATAATTGGATTTTTGACGAAAAAAAATTTGCATGTTTTAACCAATTTTTGATAGTATTTTGAATTTGGTGGATTTTTTGCAATATAATACATTATTGAATCAGGAAATGCAAAAGATTGATGACGAAAGGAAGCATAAAAAATTACTTGTTTTTCTTCATCAGTTTTAGCCATGTAATCAAGATATGGTGAATACACTTCTTCAAGGATATCATCCATGTTCAGGTGAAAGCAAGTTTGTTCACTAAATAAGAGCAAAATTATTAAAATTTAGTTGAAAAAAGATTAAATAGTGGCAATAGAATGTATTTCTAAATTTGTCAAAAAAACATAATGTGAATGAATGCATCCACAAAAAACTTTTTTGCTTTTATTTGCGATCAAAAAAATACACCACAGCATTCATTCACAAACGTTGAAAAACAACAAGAAAACGCTTTTCTGGCGCTCAGAAAAATTGCAGCAATAAACAATCACGATCGATTTTGACCAACTTCGACATTGAAATGCAAAAAAAAAAAGATTTTTCTGCTCTTAAAAAAATTACGAAATCTATGACCAGGGCCGCGACTTGCGGAGAAAAAAAATCAAAAAATCAACGTTTATTTCTCGATATTTGTCATTGGTCACATTTTGCAAAAAACATGGGAAAAATTAACGTATCATGTACAATTTTTTCACTTTTGCTAAAAAAAGGAGAGGATAAACGTTATTCATTTGGGGATCTTTTGATTTGAAGTTATTTTAAAAATTATTATTATTGAAACAACAGTTAATCTAAACCAAAATATTTAAAATTTTAACCATTTGAAAGTGGTTAAAGAAACCTTATTTTTTTCCACAATTTGATGAGCAAAAATTTCTAAATTTTTAAAAAGTAACTTTTCGTTTTACATTTTTGCAGGAAAAATTTTTTTATTTGTTTTTTTAAAAAAATCTTAAATAAAAAAGCTGTAAAAAAATTTTTTCTTTATTTTTTGTTTTTCTTTTAGTTTTTTTTTCTTCAAAGCAAAACATATTGTTTTCTTTCCATGTTTTAAAAATTAAATAAAAAAATAGATTTTTTCCATGTTGATCATTTTTCTTTTGTTTAAATAGTTGCAAAAAATGTCTTTTTGAATTTTTAATAGTTTTTTCAAAATTAACTCATCTGTTCATGGCCCCCGAAATCTATGGTGTTAGTAGTGAATTATGGGCTGGCTGTAATGATTTTTTCGCTTTATCAGATCTGTTGGGGTGCAATTTTTAACCAATTATCAAAAACAGTTTCATCATTTTTTGAAGGAAATAAACCATTTGATGATACGCCGACAATACTTTTATTTATAATAAATGATAATCATTTCGAACCAATTGCCAAATTTTTGTAGTGTTTTCAATAAATTTTTTAAAAAATACAGAAATAGAAATATTTTTTTACAGAAATGCTTGTTTTTTTTTTATCTTTTTTTATGTAGTGTTAATACAACAATTTTCATTAAGTTTCAGGGAAATGTTTATTTTTAAAAATCATATTAACTTTTATTATGTAAGAACATTGTCCCCGTGGAAGAAAAAAGCAATTTGGATATCACAAACGTTTTACATTCTTAAAAATCATTTTATTAGATATTCAAAGAGATCATAAAAAATATATACAAATACATACAAATTTTAAGTTGGTGCAAAAAAAGGAAACACAAAAATGTTTTTGAAAAATAATTGTTTTATTAAAATTCCGATACTTGTGCTTTTTCTGTTGCTTTTCGATTTTTTATGTGAAGAAGAAATACTTTTTCATTGAATTTTTCCTGACAGCTGTGGTTGTATATCTTTTTGCAAAAAATATTCTATTTCGCATATGCTATACCTTTATGGTTCTTTAATATTTTATTTGTAAAAATGTACATGTTTGTTCAAGTAGAAACGTTCGAAACTATCTATTTTAAATTAAAACAGTTGTGACAAATAATAAGACAGCAAAAACATGTTATTCGTTAATTATTTAAATGAAAGTTGAATTTTCATTTTTATTTTGCTTTGGTTTTGCCTGGTTTTACAGCTTTTCGGGTACTTTACTAACCTGCACTTTTTCCAACCTGCACCTTACCAACCTGCACCCATGACCACCCTTCACTATATTAATGACCGTACTCAATTTATAAATTAACAATTATACAAAAAAACAAAGTAAAAGTTTAAACAACAAAAGTAAAAAAATACATTTATTCTTCATCATCACTTGCTTCAAATGCAGTTAATTCGTTTTTTGGGATCAACGTTTTTTTTCTGGAAATTTTTAAAATGGTCTTGTTATAACAATTCTGTGGCAAAAAGAATCTATCAATAATTTGTCATATCTTAAAAAATTTATATTTTTTACAAAAAATCTGTTTTATTTTATAATATATTTAAAAAAATAATTCACAAAAAATAGTCAAAAAAAACTATACAGCTTTCAACAATGAAATTAAAAAATGGACGATATTTGAAAAACGTCTTAAAAGACTATGAAACTTTTTTAAAACGTTTTAGCAATATCAAAAATGTCATTTGATCTTAAGTGTTATTGACAGAATATGTTTTTTTTTCTTGTTAAAAAATTTAATAGCATTTGTCGTTATTTTAGAAACATGTTTTTTCAAGGTATCATTTTTGTAAGCTGTTTTCTTGCATTCATTGCATCTGCTCCAACTCCTGAAGGATCATGTACTGGTAAAAGTCATGTATGTTGTATTTGCTATATTTATGCAAATTTGTTAACAATACTTTCCTTTAGGATTATGTTAGCGATATTCTAAATAAATACAACAAAGAATCCAGCGACCCATATTTTTATATTGCCCTTCAAGTAATTCCTTTGGAACAATATGGCACTTCGGAAGAAATCACATTTCGAAAGAAAGTCGAATTGTATCAAACGGATTGTCTTAAAAGCGTAAATATTTTGTTTTTCGTAACCATAATACTTATGATAGACATTTTAAAAGGTAACATTGGATGAGTGTTTAAAGAAATTTAGTCAAATTTCTCTAACTGCTGAACCGTCAAAAGTTAGTTTTTTGTATGTTTTTTTAAAAGTTTAGGTTTTTTCAAAAATGCCACCCAACCAAGGCCGTAGAGATTTGGGGCACGTGCCCCCCCCCCCCCGAAATTGAGAAAATCCTTTGATCTTTTGCTGCCGCCGTGTTAAGGCGGCAAAAGATCAAAGGTGTGCCCATCCCGAAATTTTTTTCTGCCTACGGCCTTGCACCCAACTCCTTACTCACCGTTATCATATTTTTGAAGAAAATAACTAAAAACGTTCAATAAAACAGATCTGCTGTGAAAATTTTTCAAGGTGAAACTATGAAATTTAGTCGAAATCTACAGTTTTCATAACCCAATGCAGCGATGGCAAATGGTTTTAGGGAATAAAAAGATATCATTTTGTAATCTTACTATAACTAAACTGGAAATATTTAACAACCCCCGAACACTAGTTTCTCCAAAATATATTATATTCAAATTTTTTTGTAGGTGGGGTTATGATTTTGTGACTGCGATTTTTCTAACTTTTTTGCAAATTTCTAAAAATATCTGACTGCCTTGTTTCCTGGATATACAGGTTTTCGGACATGCTGAATCCGAATCTGAAACATTTTGAATATTTCAGCTTCTAAAACTTACAGAATCTGCAAATTAAAGGTGAGCATGTCACATTGTGGATTACTGTATTACAGTAACTTTGAGTTTCTGGTAAAGTCACAGTTTGAGGATTCAGCAGCTAATTTTTTGCCACAATTATACCTTATACTAGACGAGTTTATGGGCAAAATATGGAGCCTCAACTCCATCAGAAGTTGAGGATGTCTACGGTCAGTAACAATTTTTTTTCAGGAGGTTGTTGTCAAAATCCGTGCCGGCAAAGGATTTTGTGAAATTACTTTTCAATGATTTTTTATTTTGTAAATTAAAGAATTATTTGGTTAAATAAATATCTTGCAGTTGAACTATATCGTTATTTGCAGTTACTGCATTTTAAAATATTCTGAACATTACATAACGTTTTTTAAGTACCCATTTACAAAAAAAAATAATTTGTATTTTATTTTGTTTATTTTACTTGCTTACAGTAAGTTAAAATTTGTAAGGCAAAATATCTCTCAAAACATTAACAAAAAGTTTAAAACCAGGCATTTAATCATATTCGTTTTATGAAAAAGATGAAATATTACGTAAACTTTCTATCACTTTTTCGCTGAACGAAGGAAACGATTTTTGCATTGATTTAATTTTGAGTCAAAGTAATGTCAAAAAAATTTTTTGACATTACTGTAACAGCTTGCAAAAAAGTCATTAAACAGTTGTAACTGCAGTTGCATTACAAAAGAAAATTTAAGATGAATATCATTACAAGAATTTTTTCTACCTGTCGATTACTGTATTTTTCCAATATTTCTTTTCGTCAAGAACACATCATTTTGAAAGATCCTTGATCAAACTTTTTTCCAATCTATTTCCCTTCTTTTCCGTCATAAATTATTATTGATTACTTTCCAACTTTGAAATTTAAAAAAAAAGATTTATATAAAACTTTAGACATAAATAGACAAAGAAAAATTTTACAGTAAAAAATCAGTTCCATCAACAAAATTCAGCTTTCATCGTTGCTTTGCTTCATGTTTCTTTTTCTTTCCAGATGTATCCTTCTTTTTTGACTTCTTTTCAGATTTACGAGTTCTCGATTCTTGTGTCGCATCTTCAGGAGCAACGTTTAAAACCAGTAGGATCCATTTTAAAAGCTTCTTCGATAGCATTTATTGGGAAAGGCAATCCCTGAAGTTCAGTAGCAAAATAATATTCTTTTATAATTGGCAGTTCCTTTCTAAAAATTAAAAAAGAAAATAGAATTTGATTTAACAAAAAAAACTAACCTTATAAATGTTAAAGCATGTTGACGATTTGCAAGAGAATAACGTCGTTGAAGAGCAATTATAAAAAGAAGTTGAATTGACATAATTGGCTTTTCACCAACTTTTTGATCAATCAAATCTCCAAAGACACCACCAAATGCAAAGCATCGAACAAATGCAGGAGCAGCAGGATCAGCAAAATAACGTTCAGCTTGTCGAGAAAGTGCCACAACAGATCCATGTTTATCCATTGTACAACCAAGTCTTGTCATTTGTGCTGCAGCTTCATCACTAAAAATAAGGTACATTTAATATAAGCGTGATAAATGATAAAACCAACTTACATAAGCATTTCAATTTTGATAAACATTAGTTCCAAAGAACAGCAAAATAGACCAATTTCACGAGGTTCAAGAACACTTGTTTGAAGACCAAACCTGAAAAAAACAATAATAGACAGAGATACAGTATCTATAAAAAACAAAACGTACACATCCATTTTAGCTTTCAAGTCCAATTTTGCTGCCAAATCCATCTTTCCAGCTCCAATTATTCGAGTTGCCATTTCAACAACCATGGCCATATAGATATCATTTCTTTCAGAAAGAGAATCTTTCCGTCCTGATTTAACAGATGAGAGAGAAGATGAACGATTTTGCACACGGTAAGTTTTTGGAATTGGATGGACTGCATCAGTTGGAATAAGCACAAATGGTTTAAATTTTGCATCAGGTTTTGGATCTTCAAGAGTTGGTTTAATCGAAACTTTCTTGCCAGGATCTTCAACAGGTTCTTTGGAGTTTTTAGTCTTTTCATCTTCAACTTCTTGCTTTGGTGGTTCTGGTTCTTCCTTTACAACAATAGGTTTCTTTTCTTGAACTGCCGCTTTCTTTGCCTTTGATGGTTTTGAACGTTCCTTTGCTTTTCCTTCCTTTTCAACAGGAGCAGCAGCAGCTTCCTTCTTTTCTTTTCCATCAGGTTTTGGTGTAGTTTCTTTCTTGAGTCCAGCTTTTTCACTAACATCTTCTTTAGCAAATGCTTTTTCTAGAGCTGTTTCAACAGGTAACCCTTCAATTGTTCTTGGAATTGACTTCTTTTTCTTGTGATCACGATAACAACAAATTCTATAAAAATATACAATTAACAGTAGGAAATATACAAAAAAACTTACATTATAACAATAATTGCAATTAAAGCAATAACACCAAAAACACATCCAATTGCAATTGCAGCTGTTGTTCCTGCTGATGATGCAGCTTCTGTTGTTGTTGGTACAGGTGGAACAATTGATACTGTAGTTGTTGGAGAAGTTGTTGTGAATGGGAACCATTGTTTAGCATGTTTCTGTAAAATGTTTATTATTATACAGAAATTAAATAAATCATAAAAAACTTACAACTGTTAAATAACAATTAGATAATTCACGACTAACAGAAACTTTGACCATATTTCCATCGTATTTTTTTGGATTACAGCTATCAATTGTATCAGGCAGTGATGGTACTATTGCTTTTGAATATTTCATTGTTGCTTGAACACATACATTGCCATTTTCATTGGTGAACGTTTTAACCGATTTGCCATTCATAAGAATTTCGTAGGAATTATCTATTTTTACAACAACTGCTTTAAATAGGCATTGACCAGATCCACAATGTCCTTGAGGAGATGGAATAGGATAATGAGCATCATAACATACAGCAATACTAAAAAACAAAATTAAAATAACCGCTTTATTATAAATAAAGAACCTACGCTGTACCCAAACAATTATTAGATGAAAAACTTGAGCAAAGTTCAAACATTAATTCATTGCCAATATTCAATTGAATATTAGTTTGACCATTTCCAACCAAATTCAAATCATCACCAATTTGTTCAACAATTTTTCTATCAGCAGAAGCAAGTTCTTTAACATTCATTATAGCTGTGCCATTGATCAATCCATCATGTGTACCATTCTTTGAAGCATGACGTTGAAAGCGTTGAGCAAAAGTACCACAAAACAGAAGAACAGCAAAAACGAAGAGTTTAAAGAAATCCATTTTATTCAAGTTGAAAAGCAGCGACACAGAAAATCTCACAAGCACCAGCAACGACGAAGAAGAAAGTGTAAAAATGATAAGAAAAGAATGCATTTTGTGTTACTTATGCGAATTTTCAGGTTCATGCAAATAAACAAAATTAACATATTTGAAATAAATGCAGAAATGCAAAAAATGTTCATCCAACAGCAGCAAAGAAAAAAAAATTGTCATCGTTGAAAAAGAAGAAAGATTTTTTCCGTGCGGGAGAATTGTCTCTTCTTTTTCAACTTTTTTTTGAAGCAAAAAAAAATATGATTTTTAAATAAAAATTAATGCGTAAATTATATTTCTTTGAACGTTTTTTATTATTAAATATTACACGTTAATAAAAACCTGCAATAAAAATATTCCGACACATTTATTTCTACAATAGCACTTCAAGTTTTGCAAAATTTCTCTGATTGAGAACTTGACCTTTATCGAATTTGAAAAAAAAATAACATATTCGATAAAGGTCAAGTTCATCAGTTGTTGGGTGGAGACCCAACTTGGGTCTCCATCTATTGATTCAATTGACATTTTTTGGTTAGGATCTTTAACAGGGGCTTTAGAGAAGTTTTGCTTTTTATTAATCATCAACTTGTTCTTCTTGCAATTTAGCTTTAGTAAATGCAAGAAGAATAAAGGATTCCTCACTCTTCACAGGTTTTGGTTCTTCCTTAACAACATTTGTTTTCCTTTCTTCAACGTTGAATTCCAACAGCTTCCTTCTACTTTGATAGTTTTGGATGTTTCTTTGCTTTTGCTTTCTTTTCAAATGCTTCACTTTCTTTTTTCTCTTTTTTTCATACGGTTTTGGCGCACTTGAAACATTTAGTTGCATTTTTGCTGATTGAAAAAAAACATTGCACAAAAGCAGCAATGCTTTTTCACATTTTTTTCATTGTACAAAAACATTTTCTTTCTAAACATAGAAATCTTTTATCATTTATTAACCTTAGAATAACTTTGTTTTTTTATTAAATTTTAGGTTTTAAAATCAAAAAAACTGGGTTTTTAGTTTTAACAAATAAACAATTAGTTAGAAGAAAAATATTTAAAACAAAATAAAAAATGAACAAAACTGAAGCACATTTTTTGCGCAAATAGTTGTTGTTTTTGTAAAAAAAAATTCCGAAAGAAAATGTCTTTAACCACAGACATTAAGAAAGATGTCGAAAAGATTGTTGTCAACGAAAAAGAAACAAAAATAAAAAGAACCAACAAATGTCAAGAAATTTTTCACAAATATCAAAACAAATTTGCAGTAGAGATTTTTCAAAGAAGAAATATTTCTTTGCTTTTTGGCAGTTCAATTTGATTTTAATTTATTTAAAATCATGTCATGTCATGGTTCTACGTTTCTTAATATTTTATTAAACTCTACTATTTTGTAAAAGAGTACAATTCATTGGTTGAAAATAATTACGCTTAATCTCCATCGAAAATTATAAAAAAAAACACGGAGAATGCCCCATTAAATATAAAGTGATTACAGTATTTTTCATGCTTACAATAATAAATTTTTTAATTGTGTCGAAATCACAACTGATGAATCTTTAAATAAATAAATTCAAACTTTTTTATTGTACAAAATATATATTAAGAAAAACCACGACATGAACCAAAATATAAACTGATTGATAACTTTATGATTATGTCTAATAACTGCTTATTCGACAAATAATGTTACAAAATTTAGTTTCAAACTGTATTTCAATTCATCAAAAAATAACAAAACATTTCTAATAAAAATAATAAGAATTGAAGCATCAACAAAAAATGAACACACATTTTTAGGGCAAAGCATTTTTGATATTTTTGAAAAAAATTTTAAAATGTATAACCAGAGCCATCGAAAAAATGTCGATGAAAAAAATGATTTCGTCAAAGAAAATCGTTTTTTTTTCAAAAAAGAAAAGAAATAAAAATGAAAAGAACCAACGAATGTCAAAAAAGTGTTGCATAACCTTTGAAAACAATTTTTTTAGACACTTTTGTTTTTCTTTTTTTTTGCAACAACTTCGACTTTTTAGGCTGAAATTAATTTTTTTCTTTTTTTTAAATATTTTATTATTTGCACTTTTAATAAATAGTTTTTAAAGCACAAACAAGAAAAATTCGTGCATATGTTTCCGTTCAAATTGCTGAAAAAAAATAAAAATTTTCATTATTAATTTTAAAATAATTTCAGTGTTTATGCAAATAAAAAACAAAAAAATTTTTATTTTTATCAATTTAGATTTTTAGGAATATTTTATAAAAAATAGCTTTCATAACTGATAATTTTTTAAGAAAAACGATTTTAATAACAGCTGTAAGATACCAACCGATATTCTTTAAAAAAAATTTCCACGTTATTTATCGAAAATATTTACAGTTTTTTACATTTGTTGAAAGAAAAAAAAACCTAAGTTTTTCAAAAGAAATGCAAAAAATTAAAATTTAAAGGTTAAAAATGGTATTAAAAACGTGTCATTAATTTCATTATACGAAATTCGCACATATACTTTCGTCTCCAAATACCAGATTTAAACGATAATGGATAATAAATGAAATAAACATCATTTGAAATTTCAGGGTCAATTTTTTATTTTTTATTTCTTCTACGTTTTTTGTAAGGATGGACAAGGGCCAGGGCCGGGCCATGCCTGGGCCTACAATTTGGGCCCTTGTCCATCCTTATTTTTTTGTATTTTTTATGGTTTTTGTCAAAATACATCCTTAGTTTCACAAACAAAAAATTTAGGAGAATCATACCCCAATTTTGAATATTTTGTTTATTGAAAGGGACTTGTTTGAAGGTATTGTCCAAGGTAGAACAAATTTTTTTTATTCTTTTAGATGAAGTATCTTAACACGAAAGCAATATGCTCAGGAAAAACAATCGATACGCGAGTGAAACATGTGTAATTTTTTTGCTCTCTCTTTTCTTTTTCTTTGTTGCTGCCTGAGTTATTGCTTTCGTGTTAAGATACGTCATCTAAAAGAATAAAAAAGATTTGTTCTACCTTGGACAATACCTTTAAAAAAGATTATGAGTAGATTTATCCTTAAAAAATGTGAAACGAGGTAAAACCAAACCAAAGAACAATAAAAATGTAAATTAAATGTTCAATTAAATAAATACTGTTGGCGTCTTTAGAGTTTTTACGGCAAAAGAATGGACACAAATAATGATTTTTGGTTATTTTCACTTGAAAATAAATCCCATACAATGTTTGTGAATAAAATATTAAAAATATGACATGAATGAAAAAAACTGAAGCATCTTAAAATTCCTTTTTTTGCAAAAAATAATTTCATAAACAAATGTACAACGTTTATAGTTTTGGTCAGCCTATAGGATAATTTTTGTTGTTGTTTTCATACATTTGTTATTTCTCTTAAAGTTTTTTTTGTTTGAATGGTTTCATAAACCAACCGTAATCTATTATTATCTTTTATAGTTGCAACTTTGAATTATTTTACGCTTTAATGATTTCACGCTGAACTTGTATCGGGCATTTTTTGGCAGAATTTTTGATTTACTTTTCAAAAAAATAACACCACGCAAGACATATTTTCTCAAATGGAACACATCTTAGCAAACGATCAATGACCAATTGGCACTTTTGTCGTTAACGCACCCCTTTATCTTGCGAACACAAAATTTTTGGAATGTTGAAAATTTGCATTTTTAATTTTTGTTCATTTTTGAAGGGGGGCGTTAACGACAAAAGAAGATTACGGCGTACTATTGTTCTTTTCGCCCCCTCATTCAAAAGCATTCAAATTTTCAAGAATTTGCATGAGAAATCATCAAAACAGTATAAAAGCTTTCGATGACGTTAATTTCAGGCTTTTTTTTACATGTTCACTCCTTTGCTGAACGGTCGTCATTTTGCTCTCC
>JAMRXY010000217.1:0-62431 GCA_024447195.1 Panagrolaimus sp. LJ2414 | reverse complement strand
GTTTCACGAGATTCAGAAAGCTGTGGTGAGACAATAGTTTCAGATTCTTCTCCAGATTTGATGGTTCGAAGAGAATTTGTTAATAATCCGGATTCAACAGCTCTGAGGGGATTAAAAAGTGCTGCTTCAACAGCAACTTCATCTTCTTTTTCTTGTTTTGGTTCAACTCGAATTGGAGTACGGTAAACTTGACGTTTAAATGTTTTATGGAACTAAAAATGTAAATAATAATTAATGTATAGTAAATTGCAGAGATTGACAAGTTACACATAAAATGGTCAGCAAAATGAACATTTTTGTTCAAAACATGTGGAATCGTTAAAAACTTGTCAAAATCTGATTTAAATAAAATATTACCTTTCGCTTTGAAGCAGAAGAATAATCAGTTGAAGCTCCAACATAATTATACATGAAAGAATCATACAAACAAAGAAGATAATGAATAAATTCCAATGCAATTACGCCCAATAATGCTTCAGAATTAGATTGTACACCAAAACATACATCAGTTACACTTGAAGTTGATGATGAAAGACCTAAAAAAATATTTGAATATTAACGAAATTTATGTAATAAGTTTTATCCTAGAAAACAATTAAACTTGAAAATTGAGACAGTACAATTTTAGGTCCGAATCTTTGCACAAAAATACACAACTTAAAGAATGGAGATAACTCAAAAATGTCGGCAATGTTTTTGTCATTAAATTTTTTACTTTCTAAACTCCTTGAAATGAATTTCACAAAAATTAATCCCTCTTAAAAATAAATAAAAAACTTACATAATTCATGCTTTTCAGGAATCAAATTATAAGAACTTTGAGAAATGACAGAAATTGTTGCTTGACTTCTGACAGATTGTGTTGATTGAGTTCGTTCTGTTTCAACTTCCATTTTTTGTCAATTTTTGTTTGGGTTCAAGAAAGAAGAGGAAAAAAGAAAGAATGCGAATTTGATGGAGAAAAGATTTTCAACAAGTAAATGACAAAAATGAATTACGTGAAACAATTTATTGAATAAATTATGCAAATTATTTGCGGAAAAGTGCAACCATGAAAAAATTTGTTGTAAAATGTAACAATGGATATCCAAACTTTGGATTGAATTCCAAAGTTCAATCAATTTTTACGGCACCGAAATCATTTTTACAGGTTGAAAAATATTACACAGCCGGATATTATCCGCCCAAAAAAATTGCAAGATTTTGGCCTTGAATTTTTGTTACCTAAGAATTTTAAATCAAAAATGGGAACAACAATAAAATAAACTGTTTTTCATCTTTGTGAACAAAGGTGACTGTTGTTTGATAAAACTTCAAAAATATTGTTTAGATTCTTATTTTATTGGCACTAGGAGAAAAAAACAAAAGAGAAAAAACCATTTGTTTTTATTAATATTTTGCAATTTTTTATTTGCATAAACAGTTTTTTTAACTATTATTTATTAGTAAATTTTTTGGAGCTTAAATAAAAAGGAAGATTGTGGTTAATTTTCAAAAAGGAATTACAAAATAAAAAAAAGATTAATTAAAAAAGGTTGATAGCCATCGAAATCCTTCGCCATAGCCCCGTCGGCAAACAACTGAACACATGCAAATTTTCCTTGGTCGAATTTTATTATCCATTTGATCTGTAGTATCTTCTGTTCCAATAGTATCAAAACCCCCAAGTCCAAGTCTTTCTTTCAAAGTTTTTTCATCAACTGCAGAAGTTCTGTCAATTTTATTCCCCAAAATTAGAATTGGAACATCCGATATTTCTTCATCTTCTAAAATATTCAAAAGCTCATCCCGAGCTTTATCGAATCTTTCATCATCAGAAGCATCAACCATAAAATCTGCAATTGAAAAATAATTTTTCCAAATTTTTCGAGCATGGACATGCCCTCTGAGATCATATGCAGTTACCGTAATATTTTTAAGTTGAAGTTCTTCCTTTGATAAAGTTTGTTGAGGTGGAAATCTTTGACCAAATTCATTTGTCTTTATCATATTTATCAAAGTTGTCTTTCCAGCATTTTCTAATCCAATGAAAAGTATTTTTACAGGTTTTTTAAAGAATGAATTAAAATAGTTTAAAAAGGATGTTAACCATTGAGAAGACCATTCCCAAATGTAAGACATTCAGAATCTGAATTTCAAATTCAAACTAATTTATTAAATAAATATAAATAAAATTTTCAAAATTAACTTAACACTAAAAAATGAAATGAAAAAAGTTATTTTTGTACGAAACTTTAAGCTGACGTGGACATTGATAAGTTTGTGAAACCCCACCCTTTTTTAAAGGGAGCGGCCGGGATAGAAGAAATAGATTTTTGTTAGTCCATGTGGTCCCAGCCCGAAAGCTCTCTACTAAAAAATTTTAATTCTCCAAAAAAATTTTTTTACTCAATTAGTAGAGAGCTTTCGGGCTGGGACCACATGGACTAACAAAAATCTACACAGAAAAGAAGGGTATTCCATAACTCACCCATAACTCTTCCAAAAGAACTCCAACGAGTTATGGAAGAGTTACAGGAGAGTTATGGAACGCCTTTTCGTTGTGAGACCATTTTTTTACGACCTGATGGCAGAATAAAAAAATTAGTTTTTTTTGAAATAATAATTTTTTTTATCATTAACTGATAATCAGCTAATTGCCAAAAATTAATATCCGAGCTTTTTTCAAAGCTTGGATATTTATGCAAATCAGCCCTAGAGCTGATTTGCATAAAGCAAACATTATCCAAAATTTATTAACGATTTAGCGGAGCAGGGTAAATTAATCCAAGCCACACGACCTAAACCGGAGTTTTGAAAAAACCAAAGAAAAGGAAAAAAAATGCATGCTTTTGTACTCAGCAGCGACAAGAAGAGAGAACGAAGTTCACTCGGCCTGCAGACAACCAAAGAGGCGCTCTCTCTTCACTCTCTTTTTTGCATTTCTTTTGAGTAAAAAAAAGTGTTGAGGAAAAAAAGAATTGTTTTGTTTTAAACTTAATTTTTATAATTTAATTTTTGCAAATTAATTAAAAATAGTAAATTGATAATTTTTTAATCAGTAATCTGTAATATTTGTGGTAAAATATGTGGTAAATTTGGGAAGTCGATGTTTACAGACATTTTTTTATTACAATAAACGAGTTTATTGGAATTAAAGAAAGATTGCCATTGAGGAAATTGGGGAATCATCATTAACAGTTTTAAATGCATTATTTTTTTAGCTAACATACATCTTTTAACTTTTCTTTAAATACCTATAAATATAGCTTTATACTATTCACCAACGCTTGACATAAAACACATATACGTGAATTATAGGATTTAAATTGCTAATTGATTGTATACTCAACTTAAATAATGCTTTATTAATAATTATTGATAGTTAAGATTATTTGCAAAAAAGTATTATAAGAACAAACAAACATTAACTTTAGAAAAAAAATTTATAAAAAATTGCAAGTCTGAGAAAAGGAATTTGAATTTGGCGCGTTTAGTACGGGGTAGTTATGGAATACTTACGATTTTCCCGTAAGTATTTATGGTTTTCCTTAACTTTGGCGTTATGGGATGCTTACGGAAGAGTTATGGGTGAGTTATGGAATACCCTTCTTTTCTGTGTATTTCTTCTATCCCGGCCGCTCCCTTTAAAACAAATAAACTTCTTTCACCAACATTTTTTAAGCATTTGTAACAATGATTTGCTTGCAAAAATCTAACTAAAAAATGAAAGGTGCAAGAGAAAATAGATCTTGAGCATTTACAAGAATTTAAATTCTGATGTTTCTAAATATTATCAGTTACACAGTATCTAATAAGTAATTGTTTGACAACATACAGAAACATTGAAAACACCTAACTGCCAATTTTATCTCATAAATTTTTTAACGTAACGATACATATCTATGACTCCTAATTTTTAGTTAAAACCGATTCAACAAGTTCACATTTTTTAACTTTTTAAAAAAGTCTACCAAAATGTACGGTAAATAAAATACGGTGTTTCTTTGGCAAATATTTTATAAAACGCCAATCAAAAATCAAAAAACATCACACATCAAAAAATAAATATAAAAAACAATCAGTAAAGTTTCAGAATTTTAAAAACAAAAAATATCAGCAAGAATTTCTTGAGGATAATTTGCAAGTTTTTTCATATCAATTTTAGTCTTATTTTCTAAAATATATTTTTTGCAGAGTTTTCGAGCTTCTTCATAATTTCCAGAATATGCAAAATCAAGGTTTCCGAAAATGTTAGAAGGTAGAATAACTTTTTCCATCATTAGACGACATGCTTCCTAAAACAAGTGATTAATGATTTATGCTAATTTAGTTTATTTAAGCTTACCATTAATGATGGAATATTCCATTCATCAGCAAAGTAAAAGAGTTTTTTTTCTTTTCCAATGATTGCATCATTCTTACCCTTTAAGAATTCAAGAGCAGCTTCCAAGTAATCACTTTTGAGATTGTTAACGTGAATATTTAAAGTACCAGTTTCGGAATCTTCAAAAGCTTTTGCGAATTTTGTTGATTTTGTTGTAAGAATTGAGTGATGACAAGTGAAGCTTTTCCAATCAGTATTGAGGGTGACATTGTGGAAAGATTTATCAGTTAAAGCTTTGTACCATTTACATTTGCTTGGGCACTCTTTTGATGAACAGGATTTTGGAATATTTTGTTTTTCTACGACAGGTTTTGAAACAGACTTTGGTTGAGAAAGATCTTTAACAGGACCATCAATTTCATGTCCTTCGATTGAAGAATTTGAAACCGGACGACTTTCAACAGGTTCAGAACGTTGTTCCTGTTCAGATTCGGATAATTCAAAAATGAAAGATAACATTAAATCGATCTCTGCCAATTTTGAGGTATAATGAAAGTCACCTTTTTGTCCTAAAAGTTTTTGACAATTTTTATTTTAAAAAGGTAATAAAAATTTACCATTAAGTTTAACATTTTGAGCAAGTGGATTTTCAATATGAACTTCGATATTATCTTTGTCAGTTTTCTTACCGTAATATTTATATGAAACATTTTTACCAGAATTTGATAAAACCACATAATCAATAAACATTTGATTTGGTTCCAAAAATTCAAAACGAGCCTTTGGAATTTGAAGGCGATGAGTGACAGAAACAACCGTTTGAAAATCTGCAGGGGCAATAATGTAAATATTAATGTCATGAACACGTGTATCCTCTCTTGACAAAAATGTTTTTTGAGCTTTGTCATATGATACTGTAGTGTAAGGTTCATTTTTAAAGCCTAAAAATGTCTTTTAATATTAAATTGTTGACCAAAATTTAAATGTACCTCTTAACTCAATTTTGTGGATTTCAAAGTCACCCTTCTCATCGCTGACAATATATTTAAATGAACCATAGCCATTATGTTTTACCGCAGTAATTGAAAATTCAATACTTTCACCAAATTTTAAATCAGTTTGATAATTTTGCGTAAAAACGTTTTTACAGAAAATAGTTTTTAAAGACATAATTTTTGCAGCAAGTAAGTGGATAATAAAAATGAAAGAAAACAAATGAATGAATAAAATTGTAGACTATGAATTTTTTGATGGTACTAATGATGCAGATGGATTGACCTTTTATTTAAATATTATTCCTTAAAGGGATACTGAAGTTTTGGCATGCACAGGTACTCACATATGAGACTTTGTTTGTTTTCTTTTCAAATATCTCTACATATAATTTTGGGCCACCACCATACATACATGCATGGCATTTTGTGCTCCAAAATTATTAAACTGTACTTGGTTTGTGCCTATTTTCCTATAGTTTTTTTAATCAATAAAACAGGTGCTGTTTTTAAAGAGTGTTTACAAACAAGAGAGTCATAATACTGTATCTTTTATATTAATTAACAAAAACATAATAAAATAAACCCGTATTTAACAAAGTTAAAATTGATACACACAAAATAAATGTGATATGAAAAATATTTGAAAAAAAATAACTGTTAAAAATTAGAACTATTTGGTTGAACAATAACTTGAGCGGAATTTCGTTTTGAATTGAGTGGAAGAAGAAAAGTTTCCATCGGTTCTCGGACACCTTTAACTTTAATTTTGCCTCGACTTTGTGGATAATAAACATTATGGGGTAATGCTCGGGCCATTTCACCTGTCATCTGAAATTGGAGGGGATATATGCATATCCGATATCTTACAGTACCCCTGAGAGGATATACGGTATCTTCAAAAAAGACTTACATGTATCTTTTTTGTTTCACCATGTGAATCCATTCGACTTGCCATATTTACCGTATTCCCCCAAATATCGTATTGTGGTTTCTGAGCTCCAATAACCCCTGCAACAAGTGGCCCCAAACTTAGCCCGATTCGAAGTTGAAAATTCTGGAATGAATCTGCATTTAATTGCTCCAAAACGGCATGCATCGAAAATGCAAATTCAACCATGATTGCGGCATTTCGAACAGCCTAAAATCATTTTTGGTGGATAAAAATTAGAATAAAGACGAACGTTATCAGCTTGTTCCTGGTCATTTTCATTTAAGCCTGCGGCCGCCATGTACGTTGATGCAACAGTTTTTATCTTTTCAATACAACTGAATTTTGGTTTTGAAAGAAGCTTAAAAATAGCATTTTGGAAATTTAAATAACAAAATTCTTAAAAAAAATTACTTTATCAAATTCGCAAACAATTTCATTTAATAACCTTAGGCATTCAAGCTTTCGACTTCGATCACATTCTGACCAATATTCCTTAAAATTTGGAATTGATGCAAACATGACACAAACATTATCATGATCTCGGGCATATAATTCCTAAAAAAAGAAATAAAAGATTTCATATATCCCTTTCATGGGTAAATCATACATCAGTATGTCGATCAGGATTTAAGAATTTTGCAGCTACAGTACTTGGTAAAATATTTTCAATTAAAAGATTGTTTATATCTTGCATGGTTTGAACATCTCGTTCTTCATTTTTGAATGCAACGTTGCAAGCCGCTTCAACTTTTCGTTCATACTCGGTCTAAAAATTTGTGAGTATTGAAAGTTTTAAGATTATGCAAATTTTGAAGCATATTTTAATGTAGGTGACCTAAATTCTAAAGAAAATTATGCAAATTTGGTTCTAAAGAATTTATGCCATCTAACGCTATCTCATTACAGTATCCCCAGAAGAACGAGCAACTAAGGTTTCATTAAAAATTTGCATATTTCAAGCACAACTTCAATTTTTGAAGTAACTTACAATCCATGCAATAAAAACGATAATTAAAAACATTGCAATAATATTGACTAAAATTATTGTTGGCTGACAGGAGATAACTTGAACAGACCCAGTTAAATCCGATGTTGAAATAAAAGTTAACAATAGCAAAAATAGGCTGCAATCAACGGCAGCTAAGAAGCATCGAAATGGATACGGTAAATGAAAGAGAGAAAAAACAATGCAAATATGACAGATACAATTTGGAAGCCATGTTATTGAATAATTTGGAAGTGAAGTCAGGGATCCTTCTTCATCAGATTCTTCACTCAAAAAAGAAACCAAAAGATGTGGACCAATGCAGAGGAAGAATGACCCGGCATAGGCGACACAAATGAGAAGGATTCTGACGGATTTGCAAAGGGATTCAATGAGACAAAGGAAGGCAAGAAGAAGAAGGCAAGCAGCCATTTGACCTTGGAGAAGATTGTGAAGGCGAGGAGTGATATTGTTGAGGACAAGGAAAAAGTTGGCAAGTGCCAGGGGAATACACAAAAGAAGGATTATTCGAAGTTCAGTTAAATATAGGGTTGTTGGTTTTGAACTAAAATTATGCAAATTTGGTTATGTATTTCAATAATTAAACTTACTAAAATGGACACAGCAACAATGGACTAATTTCATAAGTGCCAGTTGTGCAATGAAACATTGTTCTTAAACTTGTTGAAGAAAGATTACTCAAATTATTTTCAATTAAGGTCATGCTCTGCACCATTGACCCATAATTTGCACCCCTTCTTCGAATTTGATCCCCATTTTCTTGTTCTTCATTTTCGCCCGGTCTTTCTCGCCCAAGATTTGAGAATGGCGTTTCAGCACCCCAAAATTCTGCCATTTTTGACATTTTTGCTTTCATTGAAATTCGACTTGCCGCGGCATTTCCATCTTCACAGATATCCATTGCCCTTCGTTTATTTCGATAAATTGATGCCGTTCTTTCAACGATCGTTGCTTTATCCGGCAAAATGTGATATGTCGGTTCACAAAGTGCCAAAATTGTTGGATCATCAGTTTTTGCTTCGACAAAACAATAATCTCCCATTAACATATCTTTGGTCTTTTTTGTGATATGTACAGCTCTGAAACATAAATGAATCAATGCCTGAGGGAATAAAATTTTGTAAGCTTATTTCTGCCTAACGGGATGGGGATATTCAAAATCATAAACATTTGTAATTTTGCAATATATTGGGGATATAGGGTATATTAAAAAAACCTTGAAATGTGATATATGAAATCCTTTTAGACTTACCCTGAAACTCCACATGCTTCCATATGATTTGCAAGGGTCACATCATCACTCCAAATATCGAATTGCCATTTTTTCAACCCCAAAATTCCACATAACACTGAACCCGTATGTACCCCAATCCGCATATTTACATTTACCCCAGTTGCAACTCGAACTTGTTTGATCGTTTTAATCATTTCTAAGCCCATTAAAACACACATATCCGCATGATTTGGACGATTCACTGGCATTCCACTAACAGCATAATAACAATCCCCCAAAAATTTAATTCTCATACATTGTAATTTCTAAAACATATATGATACGATAAAGATTACGGTATTGTTAAAGATATACTGTACCTGTGCATCTTCATCAAATTTACTATAAAGCTCATTCAAAGTTCGAACAAGATCTTTTGCAGTTAATTGTGCCGCCAATACTGTAAAATTAACAATATCAGCAAAGAGGATACTGTAAAATTAAAAGCAGCAATTAGAAAGTTGATCAAGAATTTGGATTACTGTAATTAATTCAAACCTGACATTATCGTGAACTTGAACATGCAAATCATGAAAAAGTTTTTGATTTTTACCCGGAAGCCCTCGAGCAGTTGAGGAATTTGCTATTATCGATTGACTGACCTAAAATAGTTTTTGGATACTGTAATGGTAACTTTGTTATCAAAAAAATGTAATAAATGTAACGGTAAATAATGGATTTGGAAAAATGTGTAAGTTTGACAAAATCCAAGAAACTGATTTACTGTATCCAAGCATTATTTACAATTATAATAATTAATTAATATAATTGTAAATTAATTAATTACCAACCTTATCAGTGAGATATGCGGGGATAACACTTAATAAAAGCTTTTCTTGTCGACTTTTAAGAGTCTCCAATTCTGTCCTTCTTCGAACAGCGTCCCCAAGTTTTTGGGCAATTGAGGCACGGGAGCAGGCACTATTTGAATCACAAATTAATCCACTACCAGTTACAACCATTTGATATAAAAATAATGGCCAAATCTAGAAAAAAAATATTTGAATTAATTACTGTATAACTTGAGATACGGTAAACGATATATTAAAAAAAATTATGATAACAATCTATAGTAATTTTTTGGAACTAATCAACTGCGCACGTTAAACTTTTTTTCTTTGAAAAATTATATCAAAAACTAACAGAAAACATTTGACTATAACTATCATCATCATCTTCATCTTGTGAAATTTCTGATCGATTTCCATACAATACCAAAGTAATTAATAAAACATTAAAAACATTAAAACTTAAAGTAATAATTAAAAATAATCTTCGATGTCGGGGAAGTACAAAAAATTGATAAAAAGTTGTTAAAGCCAATGAAGCATAAAAACTGCTCAAATCTGCAACCCTTTCAGATTTGTTCTAAAAATTTGAATAAAATCATTGTAAATTATCCGATATTTATGTCGATGCAACATCGGAGTCGACTCCAGCTTAACACCAACGAGATGTCAGTGTTACACTCGATGTCATGACACCAAAAACCCCATATCACATACCTCTGAGATTAATGGTAAATGAATTAACCAAATAAAAACCGGAAATGAAAGTGACGAAATCACTGAGAATGCCACCAATGGAAGGGCAAATCGAAAATTTTCATCAGAATACCGTACCAGTACAAAACTTGCCAAAGCAATAATCAAAAATAAAAGGCAAAAAATAAAATATGGTAAACTTCCAAGATCTAACCGATGGCAAAGATAATGAAATAAAAATATTTGTGCCACGGCATACACAAATAACCAAAGATGAAAAGTATGAAGCCGGGCCCGGTCCAGAGAAGTCCAATGTTTGACTAAAACTGTTCGAACTTCTTCTCGCTCTGGTTTATCTTCATTGTTATTATTGTTGAAAGAAATCATATTTGAATTTGATATTGCTGAAGCAGAACGATAACCACGTCTTTGGCCATCTTCGGTTTGAGAATCCATATTGAATGGAAGGATCTGAAAAGAGGATGGATATTGTGCAGGGATATGAAGAATTTATTTATAACCAAAACAAGATGCATTTAAATGAAAATTAAATGTTCAAAAACTTAGTACCCCTAGGCACTATCAAAAAAGGTCAGAATATTGTTAACAAAGCAAAATCAAAGGCGGCGAGAGTTACGGTAAAAAAATCGGCAAAAAGTTTTTAAAAAAACCAAAGTTACAAAAAGAAAAAACATTTGAAAAACTGAAGTAGATTTGTTACTTTAATGATAGTCAAATAACATAATTTTAAAAAAAGTTAAGTTCCAAAAAGATTACGGTAACCAATTCAAACCCAAATACGTGCAAAAAAGATCAAAAATTGCAGAAAGCAGTTGTCAAAAACGAAAAACAACTGCAACAATGCAAAAAAGGGTGTGTCGTAATTCATAACAATTTTTTCACGTCCCCTTTGAAACAAGCACATCTGAAATATATAACTGCAACAAAAAAACAGATTTTCCCAAGAGTTTAAAGAAATGGAAGACAGAAAAAAACTAATCAATCCTCCTCCAATTCTTTATTCTTTTTCTTCAACGATTTTTCATTTTAGACTTTTTAAAGAAAAAAATAGCCAAAGGAGAAGAAATAGTTGTAGGGAAGTAACATGAGGCTTCTTCAATAAAAGAATTCTTTTGGAAGCTGATCCCTTTTCCTTAAATTTTAAAAAGTGATGAAAGAAAGCTGAAGCAAGGCTAACCTGAGCCTTTGTTTTTTCTCTCTCTTTTTCTTATCAAGAAAGAAGCAAAGAAAAGAAAGGCATTTTTCATTCCTATTTTCTTTTTTGCTTCTTTCTTTTATTTTATTTTAATTCAAGCTTAAAACCACTTAAACACTCGGAGATTCTTGAAAAAGAATTGGCAAAAGAAAAAAAGAATGGAAAAAAGAGTTTTAATCGAGTGAAAAATATTTTAAAAGGGGTAGAAAAAAAGTAAACCGATGTTGTCAAAAACAGATGTCCAAATAAAAAATCTTTTTTTTTACTTTCTTGAACGCCATCCCCCACTTTTAAACTTATTTAAGAATGAAAAAAATTTTAGATTGAAAGAAAAAAACAAAAAAAAAGTGCCGCCGAGGCCCGATAAGATGAAATACTTTTTTCCTGTTCCTTTTGGCAGAAAATCCTTTCTTTCTTTGTTTCATGACATAAACTTATCAATTTTTTTTTCTTTCTAAATTGGTTCTTATTTTGTGCAATTTTTGCAAAAATGAGAAATAATTAGCTACAGTAATCCAGAAAAATATAGACAACGGATCCGTTAACGGATTCGGAGTACGACAAATATTTTTTGTCTTTGTTAGAACTATTATTAAATATAGTTGAAAATGATAAAAAAAATAAACATGTCGTTTAAACACTTTTAATGCAGCTGCAAAAATAATTTTAAAAAATACGAATTAATCAAAAATTACAAGATCAAAGTGAAATAGCCGCTTTTTTGAATTACAAAAAAAGATAAATTATTAGTTAAAGGTTTCAAAAAAGATAACAAGAACATTTAAAAAACACCTCACTTTTAATAATCAGACATTTAAAATATAAATGATTCATAAAAAATATAGTCTACCGTAATCCCCAAAGACACTCCCTCAAAAATTTAATAAATGAAAAAAAACAGCTGACAATTGTGAACCAAAATTGAAATGCGGAAGAATTTTTGAAAAATTTAAAACTTTAGTTTTTTGTGGAATCAGAAGCCAGAAGTCAAAACACTAACATCCAGGATCTGACTTTTGACTTTCAAAATCGTTTGGAAGTTTTCTTTGTTTTTCTTTTTTAAACATTTTTTTTGTGAAAATATTAATTAAAATTTGTAGAAAAAATGGAGTAACATTTGTTAATCCTACAAAACACAGATGATATGAGTATCCCTCAGGGGATATCAGCTTTTTCTATCAGGTTGACTTTTTTCTTTTTCCTTCCTTCCTTCAGAAGGAGGAGGACAACAACACGGAACTTTTAAAGAAACAAAAATGACGATGGCACAAAAGTTGAAAAAAACAAAGAGAATGAACAAATGTTAGTTTTTGATGAAGGTCAAGATCGGAGATATGATAAGGTATGTAAAAACATGAGGGATATGTCGGATATCAAAAAATATATATAAAAGTTTTTGTTTGCCAAAAAATAAAAAGGCAACTTTTCTTCTTTTTTCTTTTTTTTTGAATTCAATGGAAAATTCTATTTAAGTAGCCCCTATCAGTGCTTCAAAAAAATATATATGTTTTCTTAAAAAAGAAAGAAACTCGAGACTTTTCCTTTGACTTTTTCAAACATGTACCATTATTTTTTCCTCATTGTTTGCGCAAAGACACTTTTATTTATCCTTGGTCCATGCCTCAGGGCAAGCAAGGACATGGACATGGACATGGAAGGATAGAAATAGTAGCTTATTTTTGGTAGAAAGATGAAAGCAAAATTGGCAACTATCATATCAAAAAAGTGAAAAACAAAAAGCAAGAATATTTACAAAAGATCACTTAAAAAGTGGCGAAAAAGTGAGAGATCTCTTAATCCATATTTGCCTAATATCCATCACATCCCCTGTCGTCTTCAAAATAATCCATTAAAGAAGAGGGGAAAAAAGGATAAACAAAAGAAGAAAAGAAAGGCGTGGGGTTTCAAATATTACGTTTCGCGTAAAAAAGAGTTTCATTTTTTTGCCTCTAAAAACAGCAAGATTCCATTTTAGAACATAGAAAAAAACAATTCTTTAAACAAATATTCAAATTCTCAAGAGTCAAAAAAGGGCACAAAAATAGAATAAAGACAAAGGTTGATGCCGTCGTTGACGAGGTCATTACGCTTTTTTTGTGCCGAACAAAAACGTAGCTGCTGCTTCTCCTACTTAAGAACTGATATCACTTAAGAAAAAATGACTCCTCTCAATTTTTTGGAAGGATAAAACCAAAGCATTTCTTAAATGTTTCTCAATGAAACAAAAGAAAAAACGCTGTTTTTTAATCAAATTTTGCTTTAATTCTGCTATATAATTTTTTTTTTGCAAGCAATGGACCCCTCACATAGATATTTTCTGTTATATTATTATTTAGTTTTTTTCTAAGTACATGAATCCTCTGATGCCGGAGGGAATACAAAAAGGAAGAAAAAAAAGAAGGCGGAAAAGAAGTAATTATCAAATGCCAAAATCAAAGAGTTAATTGCAAAAACACGCAACTCAATCTCCAACATTACCTAGCTTCCAGAGAGAAGACAAATTTGCATGACGTAAATCCATCTCTCTGAATCATTAAAACATTAAAATTTTGAAACCCTATGAATTAAATTTTGATTTTTGTGCCAAAAAAAAGTATGTACGTTTGATTCAAAAAAAGGCAGCAAAATTTTACACCTTTTTTGGTGACTTTTAAAAAATCTTTGATAAGATTTGCTTGAATGAACATAAAATTGGGAGTTGTATTTCTTTTTAAATTCGAAGAAAATTTACTTTTCATTTTTCCTTGTATGTATGTAGCTGCTGCTAGAACCATTAAAAAGCTGAATGTTTTATTAAATTATTTGTGACTATGATTGTGTTAAAATTAATGTATAAAAATTGTTTTTTTCATAATTTTATTGTGTATAATGTTTTTATGAATTTGAAAAATGCAATATTTTTTTCCAAGAATTGAACAAAATATTAAAAATTACATCTGAATATTTAACTTTCAAAATCACTTAATTTAAATTCCGAAATTTGCTACCGTAATTTTTTTTAAAACTTGGAAAATTTAAAAATTAAAGAAATCAGTGATACTGCTTAAAAGGAGTTAAGTTTTACGAAGCGATTAAAATCGCTTATTAAAACTTAGGCAATTTGAAATCTATTTAACGGAAATAAAATATTCCCACGAATGTCAAAGAATACTGTACTTTTATTCAAATAAGAATCAACAAAAATTCAAAAATACGACAAAAATTATTTATAATTCAATGAGTTAATTGTATCAAAAATTTTCGAAATTTTTAGGCATTATTTTAAAATTTGAACTTTTTTAAAATTTCAGATTGAATGATTTGAATTGAATTCTTGAAATTCAATTTAAATTCAAAAAAAATTTTTTTACGTTTTGGAAAAGCGCTTGGCAAAATGTTTTTGACTGACAATTAAAGTTTTTCTTTAAACTTTTTTTTTGTGTTGTTCAATGTTGAATTTCAATGTTCAAAATTAAAGTTTTATTCAATCTTTAAATATATTTTACATTTGAATGAATGTTTCAAAGAACTGGTATAACGCTAATAAGGGTTACGAGATCTGTGATACTCAATGGATTTACAAAACGATTACAGTAAGCTTTTCATAATGGTTCTTTTTAACATTTTTTAAGTTGTAATTTTTCAGACATACTCAACCAGAAAAAGGACAACCATTTTATAAACGATGGTTTCAGTATTTAAATGTTTTTGGAATGGAGGGAGTAAGTTTTGATTGATTTACTTTTTATAATTTGTATTTTAAATCTTTTAGCAATCATCAGCTTATAAGCCTCTTGTTGTATCACGATATCATCGTGTTGATAAAATTGATCCAAGTAAATGGAATATTATTTATCATGATTTTGTTGCTTCGAGAATTGCTATGATTGGTTTAACAAGTATTACATGCGTGGTAATTGGACTTGCTTATTCTTCTGTTGATTATTATATCAATGGTGAATTGACTTCAGAAGCTGGAAGTCGGATTCAAAGAGATTTTGAAGAAGTTTGTTTTGTTTTTGTACATTCTTAAAGATCAACATTTGCCAGAAAAATCCGCAACTTTTTTAGAAACGTTTCGTAATCCGAAAATGACTAACCGTCTTCTGATTTTCTGTTAAACACTGATCCTCTAGATTCCTTGTTTTTGAGCATTTCTGTATAATCTTATAACTTTTTAGCTTGGACTATTTGCTTATGTAAATGGAACTGCAATGGTTTTATGTGCCTTCTGCCTTGTAAGGCTACATATGTCTCGAATTTTAAGAATTTATCAATATAAAAGCAATCCAGAAGACTTTGTTATGGTTCGAGCAGGCATTTTGCAATTTTACAAAAAGGTTTGTTTTTTAAAAGTAGTTTTTTGTGATTAAGATTTTTTGGTAGTACTGTATTTAAGATTAATACCCCAAAATCAGTATCTTAGTATTAGTTGTTCATAAATAAGGGCCCAAAAACTAGCCACACTTTTGTATTTCAACTCTGCATTTATACAATATAACAATTTCAGGCTCCATTCACTCGATCTCAAGTTCAAATTTTGCCTATTTTGTATGAAAAAGATATATATTACTACAAACTTTTCTTATTCGGCAATATAAAAATCAATAACAAAAATGCAATTATCAATGTCGAAAGCTTTGAACATCCCACCATTAAGTCGTACATGTTTGGAGAACGAAATTCAATGCCTGAAAAGTTACTGTCTTCATCAACATCAAATGAAAAGCCTTCAAAAGCGGTTGCTGCAGCAAAATCCAAAAAGCTTCAACCACCTCCAATGTTTTAGGGTAATTATTTTTGTTCTATTATAGATAGATTAGATTTTTTATGTGACCATTTTGTTTATTATTATTGTTATTATTATTAATTTTAAAAAAGCAAATATCTAAATTTTTTTTCTACTCGTCATGGGTAGAGAAGATGATAAACAATATAAAAAAACACTGGCAGAAATACAGTAAAACAATAACAAAAAGAAGAATTCGTTTTATGATTCAAAAATATCCGAAAACAAGATTTTAACTATTGCATTATTAAAGATCTAAAGCAACAAAGAACAAAGTGAAGTTCTAAAAAGAATCTCTGAGTGAACGGCGTCGATTTCTTTCTTCAATGGTAAGAGAAGTGTGATGCCGGAGTAATGGACTTGGTGATGTTACAGCTTGAAAGGAATCCACAAGTTCTTCCAATTCATTCGTTGATAAAGATTCTCCCAGAGGTTGTTGAAGATCTGGAACTGATTCACTCCAATCTTTTCGACCACTGAATTTATCTGCTAATTCGAGAACAAGTTTACTGAAGAGACTTTCATCCAAGACAGCTTCCTCTTCGATGACCCGTAAAGCCGATTGTTCCGTGACACTTTCAAAGAATCTCCAAGCTAAAAATGTATATATTTATGTAATTTTTAGCTTGGACATCACTTTAAAGGAAATGTATTTAGAAAAATGAAAACTGATAAAAGAAATGTCTTGGTCATGCCTATGAACAACTTACTGTAAGCAGTTAAGCAACCAGCTAATTCCAATGCTGCTGGATTAAATCCATTTGCAGGTTTTGCACCAGCTAATGAAGTTCTTGGAAATAAATAAGCTGTAACAAGTTGTGGCAATTTTCTTTCTCGATCTTCTTGCTTTACATCACCATCAATTCGAATTGGTTGAGCTCTTGAAAAGAACATATTATGTGCAATATTTTCACGTGTTAAGAATTGCACACATTTTAAAATATTATTTACAAAATTATCAAAATGCTCTGGAGAAGGCAGTTGAAAAGCTATTGTTGAAATGAACCATGCCGGCCTTTGAATAATATAAACATTTTCATATAATTTTTCAAACCTCTGAAAATAAAAGTCTTACTGTAATTGGTTATAATACAATATTGATGTTTTAACAAAGGATTTGCGAAATGGAACTTATATTCACAAAGAACATGAAAAATTCTGCTTTCGACATCAGAATTCGGATTTCGCAAAAAATTAAGTTTTAAAATAAAAATTTGTATAGAACACACTTACTCGATTAATTAAATCACTATCATAAGGCCATAAAACTCCATGAATATGTAAATGATTGACACTAGCTTGTCCAAGGAGGCTATTAAATAACATATGAAAATTTTCATCTTCAACCAATAACATTAAATCAGTTGCTAATCGAATTGCAGAAGAATTTAGAACTTGTGGAAGGCACTTATTCATTGATGGAATCACCAAAGTATGACCGCGATCAATTGGACTTGCATTTACTGCCATAATATGTGTTGTATCCAACAAATCTTCAGAATATGGTTTATCAAGGCACCGCATTTTAAATAGAATTTCATCTGGAAGGAGTTTCGTAAAATTCCATCTTAAATGATTGAAGGGTTCTTTGATGCTTCGAAACCGCATTGGCTTTCGCCTTAGTGTTCCTCTTTCAGTATTCAGCTAAAAAAGGATGATAAATTAGATTAGGAAAATGAAACCAATTAAGACTAAAAAAGCTTTCAGATGACGAAATATATCAACAACATTTCTGTGTTGTGTAAATATTATCTGACAGTTTATAGTTCCAAACGAAACCATTTTTGGCTCATATTTTCCATTACAGTAACCTCAACAGCATTATTAAACCCAAAATAAAAACATACTTGAACCGATAAATCGAAATCTCCATCCAATAATTTATACAAACAATTTAAATTATAATTAAAGACACCCTTTTGTTTTGCTCCATTCCAAGATTTCAAAATTTGTTCTTTAAACTAAAAAAAGAAGGTAAATTTAATCCGATTATAAAGTTATCTATCGAAATGAAAAGAACTCACACTTTTTTCACCAAATTCTCGTTCAGATGAGCATTCTCGTAAATTGTAAATAAAATCAGTCGTTTTATATTGAAAGAATGGAAGTGGAGGTAATTTATCTTCATTCAATGAAACTGGAAGCTACAAGAAAAAGATACATTTAACAATGATTATCAAAAAAGGATTAAAAGTTGTTGATAAGATAGAAGATACAAACCTGAACAGTGGAATGACTGCGAAATGCACGACTCATCATTGGTGGCTTTTTTCTTGGAGTCACCATTTTATTTTGAATGTTTTACATTTGGACTTTGCCAAAAGTAAATACATAAAAAAGAAGGGATTAAAAAATATAATATATATGTATGTGAAGAGATAAATAATTATATTGACACAGGAAATAATATTCAAAAGGTTAACCCGGAGATTCTGTAGCTGAAGAGAGAGAGATTTATGGATTTGAAAATCTAAAAATTGAATAAAAATTAAAAACATTCAACAACAACAACAACCGCGATAAAATTAAGTTTATGCTTCAGTAATTTTAATTTTTCTCCGTTTTGTTTTTCCATCACAAATTTTTCAAAAAATCATATTTAACAAGCTCGGTCAAGTGCAAAAAAATTTTTTTAAGTAACAAACATATTTCAATTTTCAAAAAATAAAAGAGCTAGAAGAAGGCTTTTCTATTTTGCTTTAAAACTCTCAAGCAAGAAAAAAGAAGAAAGAAAGTAACTCAAGAGTAGAAGCAGCAGCAGAAAAACAAAATGTTTCAATTTGAGCAGCAGCAAAACTGGCAAAAAAAATAAAGACGAAGGAAAGGAAAAAAAAGAGTTTGGGTCCGTCGTTGTTGGTTGTCCTTGGTGGTTGCTTAGTTTTTGGGGATGATAAATATGTTGTTGTTGTTCAACGTATATTTTTATTTTTTTTGGGAGGACATGGGGAATTTTGAGGGATGTCTTGTTTTTGTTAAAATGCCGAAGGAAAAAAGTTAAAATAAATTTCGAGCAGCAGCAGCAATTTTTTGTTCATCTTCTTTCGTGCTAAAAACAAAGCAATTTAAAAACAAACCGAAAAAAAAAATGAGACAAGAATAAAAATAGAAAAACCTATGCCTTCTTTTCGAATAGCTACTTTTTTCTAAAAACAAAACAAAATAAACTCCGTGAAAAAAGAAAATAAATAATACGAGTCTCGTGTGTATGTGTGCGTGTGTTTGCTTTTACGAAAATCCCCCCTTTTCTTTATATTTTTTTCCTAAGTTGACACCCAATTTCTTCGTTAACTTTACTTAACTTTGCGTCATCCTTTTTTTTCTATTTCTATTTTATGTCCTGCTTCTTCCATTTTTACCACCACCAAATGCAACAACATCAAAAGCAAGAAACAACAACATCAGATTCCTGTCATCGTTGTTCTTCTTGCTGCTGCTGATGGCGAGGTTGTCCTCTGTCTATTCTCTATTTTACAATGCTGCTGCTTCAAAAACAATTTTCTGTTCTCTAAATTTTAATTAAAATTGAATTTGATTGTTTAAGCAAAGCATAAAAAATTGTTTGTTCGTAATCTTTAACCTCCCTTCAGTTTCACACACACAAATTCCTTCCGTTCCCTTTACTCTCAAACATTCTCTTTTTTTCTGAAACAATTTGGAGGTAATTTTTCCCCCATCTATTTGCTAACTACCATGTACTTCTCTTTTTTTGAGGACAAGGACATTTATGTATGCATTAAGTATGAGTCAGAATTATTGCGAAAGATCTTGATATAAATATTTGAGTAACTTTTTTGCATTTTATATTTAATGAGTTTTACCCTTTTTTAGATAATATCAACTTTTAATTTTTATATTTTGTTATTATTAAAATTTCCTATTGGCCGTTGTTGTGTTAGCCTCATCATCAACATTGAAAGAAGATATGTCATCAAGTATTGCATTAACTGTCAAAAAATCTGATGGATTTATTTATGAAAAGAAATTTGTTGAGTCTCAAACTCTTTTTGAATTTAAAGTAAGTTCTTTTGCTTATAAAAACAGATGACAAACGGATCAAAAGAGGGATATTCTTTCTAATAAACTTTTTCATTAACATCAAGCTCTTCTGTGACTTAAAAATATATATTTTGTAGCAAAAATTAGAACTTATTACGGGTGTTTTATCAAATGAAATGAAAATTCAATTACATGATGCTGAAGATAAATTCATCAAATCTCTGGAAAATGATAACGCAACTTTAGCTGAAAATGGAGTCAAAGATGACATGATTATTCAAGTTCAAAATATTCATGGTAATCTTCCTGCCCCTCAAGATGATGTACCTCGATATGTTATGTCTGATGATAAATATGATCAAAGAGAAGGTATATAATTTTTAAAAAAATTCATGTTACAGTATTTTTTATACAATGATTTACAGAATCTGCCAAAAAATGGAAAGAATCTATTATCTCAAATTATAAACCGCCACAAGAAAAACTTGAATCTCATATTGTTGTTGGAAATCGGGTAATTGTAAAAATGCCAAATAAATCTGAAGAAAAGCATGGAAAAATTGAATTTATTGGTGAAACACAATTTAAGCCTGATGTAATTTGGGTTGGTGTAAGCTATGATGAACCAGTTGGAAAAAATGATGGATCTGTAGATGGACATCGATATTTTACAACTCAACAAAATCATGGTGCTTTCATTCGTCCTGTTAATGTTTTTCCAGAACCTGATGAAGTTAATGAAATTTAATTACCGTATTTGAACGGAACAAACGAACGAATCTCAAATATTTAATTAAAACTTGTTATATATTTTTCATTCCGTCCATTAATTTCAAAGAGGTTCAAGAACTGTTATTTGATCGATTACTGTATGTTTGATTGGTTATTAACATTTTTTGCCTTTTTGGAAATCTGTTTTTATTTTTGGTAATTTTTCACTTGTTAATTAATTTATATACATGTTTTTATTATATACACTTGCCAAATAAACAAATAATAAATTTGTTAACCAAAACGATTAAGTTGAAAATTTTTATCTGTTAATGGAACATAAATTACATCCAGCAACTTTGTCATTTTTGTTTCAGTTTCAGAAATTCGATCAATTTGTAAAAATTCTTGTGAAGTTGTTCCAACAGGAACAATAATTCGTCCACCAATTTTAAGTTGCCGAATTAATTCTGTTGGTAAAGTTGGGGCAGCAGCTCCAACATGAATGGCATCATACGGAGATTCAGGCAAAAATCCCCGTCTACCATCACCTTCATAAATTTCAAGCCTTCCAGAATCCAAAAGATCCGAATTACTTTTTCGAATATTTTCTATTGACGTTTTTACCAAATCTCCCATATGCTCAATTCCAATTGCTCTACCTCCAGCACCAACCTTAAGGTTCAGTAAAACAGTTTATGCAAATTTTTAAAAAATTGATACCATTTTTGCAAAGCATGCTGTTAAATATCCGCTGCCACTTCCGACATCCAAAACCTTTGCATTTTCTTGAAGCTTTGGTTCAAGGGCTTCCAAGGCTTCAGCATGCTAAAAAAGCATTCAATTTGTTAATCCATTTTGATAAACTTTAATATAAAATCCCAAACCATGTGTGGAGCAGATATTGTTGCATTACAGCTAATCCCCTGTGGGCGATCATCATACGGTGAAACAGAAATAAAATCTCCTCGATCGACACTTAACATTGCTTGTTTAACTCGTGCAGATTTGATAATTCCATTCTCTGGAATAAATAAGTTTATTAACTTATATTGGTTGGAATAAATTCTCAAAGGTGATATTTAAAATCTGCTGGTTTTGGCTTTCAAATAAAACCATTTGTGCGATATATTGAAAGTTTATGGAAATACAGGGATATATGAAATCTACTAAAGCCGATATAAACTTACTTTCAAGATTATTTACAAGCTCAAAATTTGTTTTGCCATGAGATCGCCAAGCCATGGATAAAAAATTTTGTAGAAATTCAAAAATTTTGAAAAAAGAAAGCTAAAATAAATCCGTAAACAAGTTTAAAGAGGAAAAAAAATGTTGTTGTTTTTGTTGTTGAAAATGAACTTGGAAAAAGAACAAACGTTGAAATTCTTTTTATTGAAGGATGGAACCAAAAAGTGAACTGCGAAAAGGAAGGAAGGAGTGACTCTGGACTTGCAAAACTTGTGTTGTTTTCTTTCTTTTTTTTCATTTCGTTTGCTTTGCTTTCGTTATGTATTTTTTTCTATTGCATTGAGGTTTTTTTCCGTTCTGCAAATGTTTGGATGTGTTTTTAAACATGCGAAAAATAAGAAGGGCAAGGAGTGAAGAAAAAGGAACATGGAAGGGTAAAAAGACTGGATAAAGAAATTGAAGAAACAATACAATACTTTTTGGAGTTTGTATTCAAATAAAAAGAAGGTGAAAAAAGCCAAAAATGTTAGTTCACGTGTAAAATAGACATTCATAAAGACCACTTTTTCAATTTCTGCTGCCCCATAGAAACTATTTTCATTTTCTCTAGTGAACAAAGGGATATCCCAGTTTACTTATGTCAAAACAAACAAACATGGATGCCTTTTTTGTATTTAAAAAATATTCAACCCCTCTCATTGAATTCAATTCAATTCATGAATGCTCCCCAAAAATTTTAAAGAGAGATTGTTTTTGTCATTTTTGGTGTTGTTTTTGTTGATAAAATTTGAACAGCAACAAAAAAAGAATGTTTTACATTTTGCAAGAGGGGAGTGTTTTTAGGACTTTCTTCTTTGACTTTTTTGTTTTCGATGTTTTTGATTATTTATTGCATCAGCAAAAAATCATGTATAAAAAGTTAAGGGTTTTCTCCTTTGATGAGTTTTTGTCATGTTTCATACCCAATGTTTGACCCTGTAATTTATATGTGTGTTTTATTTCTTTCATTGGTTCGCAACTTTTGTTTTTGGATGTTGTTGTTTACAAATATTTTTTTCTTTCAAAAACATTCTATTTCATACTAGTTTTTCTCTAATGTTTCTATTGGGTAATTTTTTAGAAGGAATACTTTGACCTTTTTTCACCGATACCTTGGCCGATGGTCATCATTTCTTAAATATAATTTTTTGCAGTATCACCAATTCTTTCTATTTTTTCGTTGAATATCTTTTCTATACTTTTTTTTGTGTTGTTCAACAACAGCATCAAAAGTTCATTTGCCATTAACTCCAACAGAATGAGGTGACCAACAAATACATTCATGGAATGGTTTTTTTCCTGATAACCTCGTTCTCCAAAAAACAATGATCGAATGTTTTTGATTTTGCTTTGCACTCTTTAATTCTTGTTTTAATGCTTTTCCTTTCCCTTTATTTTTGCTATAATTTTGAAACGCGATTGTTCTTTGAATTGTTGACCTTTATTTCTTTTTAGCCCTTTTTTTAATTTATTCAAAATTTTTAGAGAAATAACTTTAATTTCATTAACAAAAATGTCATCTGAAAGATACGATATTGTCCTTTATGGTGCTTCTGGATTTACGGGAGTTTATGTCCTTGAAGCCATTGCAAAATCTGCTCACAAAGATCTTCGATTTGCTGTTGCTGGAAGATCCGAACAAAAGTTGAAGAAAGTTTTGAAGGAAGTTTCTGAAACTACAGGTTCGAAATATTTTAAGGATTACTGTAATTTATAATTTGAGTGTTTTTAGGCCAAGATTTAACTGATACTCCAATAATTATTGCTGATTCAAGTAATGAAAATTCATTGGCTGAAATGGCAAAGAAGGCAAAGGTTATTGTAAATGTAGTTGGGCCTGTATGTTTTTAGTCTTGTTGATATCTTTCATTTTGCTAATCCATTGGCATTTTTAGTATCGTCTTTATGGAGAATCAGTTGTAAAGGCCGCAGTTGAAAATGGTGCTAGTCATGTTGATATCTCTGGAGAACCTGCATTCCTTGAAAAGATGCAAATGAAATATTCTGAAACTGCTAAAAAGAATGGAGTTTACGTTGGTGAGATTCTATTGAGAATGGACAAGGGCCAAAATTTGTATCTCGGGGGTGGCCATGGCCTTTTTATGATTTTTTTTCAAACTTTAAAAACATTTTTTGCCTTTGTATGCCCGGGGTTATCAAAAAGCCTTTTGCCCTTGACCATCCTTAGGCTTCGTACCTTGTGATCTGCTAATGCCATAGAATTTAAGTGGGAGCTGCTGGCTGGGACTCAATTCCTTGTGATCTTGGTGTAAATTTTCTTAAACAACATTTTGACGGTACTTTGAATCATGCCGAAACATTTGTTAGCATGAATACTGGACCATCTGTAAGTTTTTGCATTAAAAGAGGATGCTGTACTCTTAAATTCATTTATTTTGTTGTTATACTGTATTACACTTTGAATACTAACCTGTATTTTTTTAGGGTTACTCATTCAATACAGGAACATATCAAACTTTGATCCTTGGAATTGCAGAAGCAAAAAATGATGGACTTGGAAAAATTCGTAAATCAATTATGCCTGAAAAACTTGAACGTTCACCATATCGTCCACAACATCGGTAACAATTCTTTTTCATTGCACTACAGTATCCATCAAACTTGAATCTTTTAGGTCAAAAATGTGGTACAATGACGCCCTCAATTCTTATGTTCTTCCATTCCCTGGTGCTGATCGATCGGTTGTTCAACGGTATTACTGTAATTTTAAATTCAAAATAATGTTTTCATTTCCAGATCACAATATTTTGATGCTGTTGAAAATAAGGCTCGTCCAGTTGCCGTTGAAACTTATATCCTTGTTAAATCAAAATTGAATGCCGTTTTAATGATGCTTTGGCTTGGTCTTTTTGCATTCTTTGTTCAATTTCCATTTACTCGAAAATACATGCAACAATATCCTGATATTTGTAGTGCATATCTCTTCAAATCTAGTGGACCAACTCGACAACAAGTTAAAGAAGCTTCATTCACCTATTGGATTTTTGGAAAAGGTTGGGATTCAAAAGATCCAAATGTCAATGAAGTTCCAACAAAAGTTATGGCAGCAAAATGTCAAGGCCCTGATGCTGGTTATGTTGCTGTAAGTTTTATAATTTGCGTTTTTTGACGGGGTCATTCTTGTGGACGGGGACCACAAAATAGCAATTACCGTAATCCTAAAACATCTTTTTTAGACTGCTGGTTGTGTTCTTTCTTCGGCGTGGGTCCGTTTCTGAAAACTTTTTTCGGAAAACAACATTTGAGCAAATTTGTTTCAGAAAATTTCTTACAGAAAAATTTATACAGAAAAGTTTTTTCGGAATTCGACATTTCAGAAAAGCTTTTTTAAGAAAATTTTTATCAGAAAAGCTTTTTTCAGAAAATTTTTTTCAGAAAAGTTATTTCAGAAAACAACATTTCAGAAATCAACATTTTAGAAAACTTTTTTAAGAAAATTTGTTTCAGAAAAAATTTTTCAGTAAAGCTTTTTTCAGAAAACTTTTTTCAGAAAAGCTTTTTTCAGAAAACTTTTTTCAGAAAAGCTTTTTTCAGAAAACTTTTAAGAGAAAGAGAAAAAAAACGCCCTTCTCTTTTTTTCTCTGTCGCAAAATAACCCGCGCGTTTGCAGCTTTCTCTCTTTTTGTTAAATTTTAAAAAAAATTTACGTTTTAATTTGGTGCATTGGGACACCAAACTTTTCTGAAAAACGCTTTTCTGAAAAAAGTTTTCTGAAAAACGCTTTTCTGAAAAAAGTTTTCTCAAAAAAGTTTTCTGAAAGAAGCTTTTCTGAAAAAACTTTTCTTAAAAAACTTTTCTGAAATGTTTTTTTCACATAAAAATTTTCCAAAATGTCGCTTTCCTAAAAAAGTTTTCAGAAAAATATTTTTTGAAATGTTATTTTCTGAAACGAATTTTCTGAAAAAACATTTCTGATAAAAAAAATCTTAAACGCGGTTTTCTGAAATGTTGCTTTCTGAAACAAATTTGCTCAAATGTTATTTTCCGAAAAAAGTTTTCAGAAACGGACCCACGCCCTTTCTTCCGCAATTACAATTCTCAAGGATCATGACAAACTTCCAAATGGTGGTGGAGTTTTTACAACAGCCGCAGCATTCAAAGAAACAAAAATCTATGATCGTCTTGCTGAATTTGGTATCCATTTTTCCATTGATGAAAATGTCAAGCCACAACTTTAAATCCTTGTTATAATTATTGTTAGTCACCAGATATATTTATTTTGTTGAAACTTGTAGTATTGCTAATTTTTCTACCATAATTTTATGTAAAGTAATTTTATAAAATGTTTATTTTAAAATATTCTATTGGAAAATTGTACTCAATAACTCACGCCTTTGGCCATGACATTTGCATAAAGCTAAAGCAGTTGGATACTGTAGTTCAAATTTTTGTGTTGATGAAAAATTTTTGATTGTATATTTGGGCATTCTTTGTCATTTTTACATTTTTGATTTTTAAAAAAAGAGAACACTGGAAAGTAAATAAACTGAAAACATTTTTTGAAAAGTATATGTAAAAGTGCCAAAGAGCCAAACGATAAGAGATTGGCCTTTCTCAGTGGGAGATTTGGCAATTGATTCTTTTCAAAAAAATTTTTGTTTTTTGTCTGACTTTAACATTCACAATAAATATTCAAAATTTTGTTATAAGATTTGATGTCAGAAAAAAAGTCAACCCATTCATTGTGTTACTGTTACTGTAATGATAAAAAAGCCAAGATTAAAAGACTTCGATTATATCTTTTTTTGGGTTTGTTATATGTCATTTATATTTACAGTTTTATTTTACAAATTAATGTATTTGTTGCTGTCAAAGATGATTACAGTAAATTAATACAGGAAGGACAATGTGATAAAAATAATATAATTCCATTGTCGAATGATGAATACAAAAAATTGCATGAAACTTGTATTATTTATAAAACTGTAAGTTTTGTTTCAATAAAACAAATTTCAAGTTAAAAAAATATTTCAGATTGTTGAAAATTATTACAATCTTACAACACATTCAAACAGACTTACAGAGAATTTGGAAAAGGATTATCAAAAGTTTCATCAAAAACTTCAATCCCAAAATGTTTTAAATAACTGTAAAATAAAAAATATTAAAAATGCTTTTTTTCCTGAATTTCAATATTTGCAGCAATGTAATTCAATTTCACAAATACTAATTATTACATTTGCAATAGGAAACATGATGCCATTATTTTTGCATAATTATTATTATATTGCACTGAAATTTATTATCGTTGGATTTCTAATGTTTTTAATAAGTTTCATTTTTAATTCGATAGTTTCGCCATTTGTTAGAAATGGTAGGAAAATCTTTGAAAACTTGGATATTAGAAACGATATTTTGACGTGTTAATTACATTTTTCATAATAAAGTACAAATATATTTATCCATGTCATATTATTCTTTTTTTAACATGCCCAGTCAATTAACCAATAGTAATTCACACAAGCCGTTCAAAATATTTTCTTCTTATGAGAAAAGTACTTAAATTTTACTGGTTCGTATTTGACCAAATAATACCGTTATAGCCTTTTCATGATGTTGGAGGTATTGATGAAGATTTGTTCTTCCATAAAAATTTTGCCGGTGCTTTTCATCTAATTTAATATGATGGGTGTTATTAAATCAAGACCGTAGACAGAAAAAAAAATTGGAGGGGGCAGGCCTTTGATCTTTTGCCATTTTAACACAACGGCGGCAAAATATCAAAGGGTTTCTCGATTTGGGGGGCACATGTTTGCCCCCACTAAATACTGTCTTGCAAATAATAATAAAAAGGCATTTTCAATGTACGGTAGGGTTTTACAATCCGATGGACATTTTTAATTTGCCACTCAATTAAGAAATCGCTAATTTTAAAATGTAACAGCGATAAAAAAACGTAAAATAATTTATCTTTTTTTAAACATCTAACCAAACAAAAACAATACTAAAACATATTTACCTAAGAAGTTAAAGGAATCACACCATCGCTGATTCTTTCAGGAGCACGAATTTCTAATTCTTTCAAACTTCCCTAAAAATGAAAATTACTGTATTACAACAAGGTATTTAAAAGAGGATCTTACATTGTATAATCTAACAGGAGCATTGGGATAAATTTCATCCAAAACTGTTGAAAGTAAAGAAGCTTGCATTCCAGTGTTACAGTATGTTACAGTAGGCTTCTTTTCATCAAATCCAACTTCCGAAAGTTTAGCTTTGATTTCTTCTTTTGGCAATAGTAAACCATCAGGTCCAACAAGTTCATTACTCGGAACATTATGGGTGCCAGGAATTCGACAACCTGGAACTACTGTAATACAAAAATTTATACGGAAGTATTGAAGAAAAAAAATCATACCCATAGCATTCAATCCACATTCTTGTTCATTATTGAAATGCACCCGTAATCTTGAATCCAAAAGATTAAACTGATCATTCTTTTCAAGGATATCTTTCTCTTGTCCATCTTTCTCCGTCAGCTCTTCAAAGGTGATATTTTTATGCCGACAATCTCGGGCCATCCAATTTCCTTTTTCCCATGTTGGCATTTCAGAAAGCGTTTCAATTTCATATTCAGCTTTGGTCCATGCTGCAAATCCTCCATTTAAAATTGAAATTTCTTTATGCCCATATGACTGAAATAAAAAAACATATAGTTTTATCAATGTTATTTCTACTTAGAGCCCGAAATAGTGTAAAGGCAACGCAGATTACTGTAGTTAAGGTGATAGTTGATGTCAAAAGTTGGGTAACACACTTACAAAATGTATGAGCATCATCACACAATTAAAATAGCATTGGAATGAAGGTCTCTTGAGGATAACTTTATCTCATGCTTCAAATATTAAAGATAATGGAAAATTAAGCACATGCATAAATATATCATGCGTCAACTGTATGTATATCACATAGGGTTGTTCATTTCCCTCTCCCGGAAAATTTCCCGGGAGATTTCCCGATTTTTTGCGGGAAATGGTTCTGATTTCCCGGGAAATCTACAGTAATATTTTATGTTATTACATTAAACATTTAAAAACGGGAAAAATATGTAATAAAAACACTGTAAATAGTCAAAAATGATTAATTTGAGTATTTTACAGTCCTTTTATAGGTTACAAGGTTAATTTTGGTAAAATATTACTTTAGCTAGGAATACTGTAGCTCCGGGAAATTTCCCGCCATTTCCCGGGAAATTTCCCGCCTTTTTTCGATTTCCCGGGAAATGAACAACCCTAATATCACATTACGAAATTCGTGGATAACCGAAGTCCTAATTGAATCAAAAAGACACAAATGAGTTATCCTTGACTACTGTAATATCCAATACCTTTACAACAGATTTTTTAGTAAAAAAGCAAAAGATACTAAACCGGTGATAAAAAAAGTTAAGCCAAAATGCTCAATAATTACCTTAAAAAGCCAATAAGATTTTGCAGAGAAAAGCATTCCCCCAAATGGTCCACGACTATACAGTACAATTTGATCATCACGATAAATTCCAAGTAGTTGAGCATATCGTTGAAATATCTCTGGTTCATAAAGAGCAAATCTTTCAAATCTTCCAGGATACATTGCTAAATCAAGATCAAAATGACGAGCATTTGGAATATGTGATTTCAGATATGTATGTCGTTGCCTAAAATATAGGTATGTTTTTTTATTAATGAATTGAAATAAATGAAGCATACACAGAATTACGTTTAAAAAGTTCTTCAAATTTGCCATAATATTTTTCACGAAATTCTTTTGGATCTGGTTTTGGTCCAACTTGATAGGTACAATCAAGGATTCTTAAGCTTGCACTATTGCTCTAAAAGCATTTTATTATTAGAAACAGTTTTCATAAAGTTGGTAAAACTTAAGGTAGAAGGAAAAGAAAGGAAGCGTAAATTTTGTATAATAAAAAAGTTTAAAGTTTCATTTTTCAACATTGTATCGTTAGAGTTATTTCTTTCATTGAATTTAAACATACCTTTAGGACATCATGTAAAGCTTCAGCACTTAAAATTTTTGATAGTGACATCTTTTTTAAGCTTGTAAAAGTAAGCTTAATTGAGGTAAAAAAACATGTTTGGAAAAATGTAAGTTCTTTTACCTTTGAATGCGTGCAACATGCGTTCACACTTTCTTTTTGGGACATTTCTTTTTTGGCGGGACCTTTTTTAGTCGAGTTTTTGCAACACGATTTTCTTTTTTTTTGCTGCTGCATTTTTTTTCTTCAAAGACTTTATCTACGATAACTCTTTATAAAAATTTTATTTTGGGAAAATGAATATCTCGGCTGCTGAATTAATCCTCAATAATGCAGATGAATTATTAGCAAAAGCTTGCATCAATGAAAAAGGACAGGTTCGTTTTTGTTTTGCCTTTGTCTGTATTAACACTCTTCAAAACATTTTAGAAAACATTAATCAAAAATCTTGCACAACGGGAAGAGATTGTCAATGAATGTAGTCCAAAATCTGCCTTTCAAGCTGTAACAAATCAAACATTCTTGGCAACTCCAGATGGAAGAAACTTGCTCGAGATTTGATAAGAAAAATTGGAATTGATGTTGTTTGGAAGAATGTTAAGATTATGATTAAAACTGGTTCTGCAACAAAGTAAGAGATTAATATTTACCACATACAATAAATACTGTATCATTTTAGGCGATTTTGTTATTACTTTGGTCAAGCTTTGATTATTCTATGGAAGAAATTTGAAAAGGAAGAAGCGGAAGATGAAAATTCGGATGAGAAATCGCAACTTGAACATCGAGTTTTTGAAGAATTATTTCGATTAGCAATTTGTACACAACGAAGTATTAGTGACAAATTTTTGGCTGTGAGTTTTTAAACTAATTAACATTTGTTAAATACTTAATTTTTAGGTACTTAACGGAGTTGTTGAAGGAAAAAATGTCTCAATTTCACAAATGTTATTCCGAACATCAAATCATATTTTGTGGAGAACTTTGGATGTAAGCTTTTCAACTTTGATTGATTACGGTTGCAATAACGGGCTTTGATGTGAAATTTAAAGCCAATCTGACTGTGATTTACAAGTCATGTTATTAATCGTGTCTTCATTTTAGGCCCCAAATATGGTTTGCAGATATAATGCAGCATCAGTATTTCATCGAGTTTATCCATTGGATGCTGCAGCCGAAGAGAATCTTGACTATGATTTGAAGGATAAACAACATGAAGTTCTTCTGCAATTATTGAAAGATGATTGCTTCCAAATTCGAGTTGATACTATCAAATCTTTATTCACTTATTTATCACTTTTTTTGGCCGCTTCTAAAATCATTTCAACGAAAAGCTTATTTGACTACGGTAGCTTTTTATATACTTGCCATCCTCTTATTCTAATTTATGTTTATTTTAGATCATTGATGAATTAGTTTACGATGAAACATATGAAGTTCGCTTAGCTGTATATGAATCATTTCCATTACTGTATTCTTGTGCTTCTGCTAATTCCGTTGTCCAACATGCTTTAAAACTTATTGCTCCATCAGGGTTAACGGATTCAAAAGATAAAATTCGTTTGGCTACCGTGAATGCATTGCTTCAGCTTCAAGATCATTCAGTTTCATGCCTTCAAATTATCAAATTGGAAGAATTACTTGCTTCTTTGGATGTTGAAATTTTTGAAGAAATTGAACTTGCTATAACAAAACTCTTATTACCATTTTTATGTAAAGATGGCTCTATCAATGATCGATTTCATCCTGTTGAACAAGCTTGTAGGATGTCAAGAAATGGTACATTAAAATTTTATAAAATTGTTGGCGCAACGAAGATGATCTCAAATGAACGTGCTTGTTAGTTTTTTTGTCTTTATTTTTCTATTAGATTTAAAAAATTTATTTCTAGCACTTCAAATTCGAACAATATTAGCAGGAGTATCTGATCGTTTAAACTTCAAACATGATCCAGCAAATGCTAGTACCGTATCTTCATGTACTTCCAATGAAACAACGAAAATTGAATTTAATGAATCTCGAATGGGAGTTGATTTTACTTTGGTGAAAACTTGTCTTGATTGTGCTGCTGTTCTATTCTTAAGTACCCGAAAACGATTAAATGCTGATCCCGAGACTAAGTATTATGCGGGTGCCGAAAAAGCTCTTGTCAAAATTGTTACAAAAATTATGGAACATCCACGTTATAAGGTATTATTATTTTTCAGTGGTTGTCTTCTAAGTTCTGCGAAATCATAATTTGTTTTCCACGGAGTACGTGGTAAGGCAAATTTTTTAAAACAAATTTTAATATTGTTTTTGATGTTGTCAATTATTATAGTTTTCTCCATTTTAATTTCGCAGAGAATTGTCCGGTCCTATGTTTTTATATTGTATTACTTTAAAAATTCTAAATGATTGTTTTTTAGAGCAGTATTATTGGAGAATCTGCACTCGTTCTTGCATCATTTCTTCCACAAAAGGACTTCAATAATTGGATGATTTTTACTGATGGTGTTTTGCAAGAAAATTATGATAGTGAAAATATGTGTTATTATGTTTCAATTTTTGCAATGTGGAATATGGATACCCTTATTCGAATAATTGATCGTGGACTTATTGGAATTGCAAAGAAATTTAAGTTGGAGAAAAAGCTAAATTTTCAAAGAGGGAATACTTTGGATATTAAAAATCTTGGTCCTGATTCTTCAAAAGATAAAGATCGAAAACCGATAGAAATTATTGCAATGATATTAGCTTCACCTCCGACAAATGAATTTCTCTTTAAAAAATTTGAAGTCTATGTTCAAAGATGGCATTATATTTTACAAAAATTGGTTGAAAATATGCCATCGCTAATTGAAAATGATCAAGAAGAACTATGGATAAGAATTTATGAAGTTTATGTACTGCTTACAATATGCATTAAAAGTCAAATCAATGCTGGAACACCTGAATGTTCGAGGATAGAAGCTGATGGAATTGACCAAGACAATAATACCAGTATTACCTCGGATACATTTGAAAAAGAACTGCAATGGTTTTATCGTAGATTTAATGCCAAAGAATTAACTGCTGCTTTTGTTATGGTGGGTATTTTTTTAATCTGAAATGGTTTTGTTTGAATTTTTTAATTACTACCGTAATCTTAACCTTCTTTTGTTTCAGAGATTTCTTAATCTTGCAAAATATCATTTTGATTGTAACCAACAGAAAGAAAGCTCGTGTGAAAGTGTTGTAACTTTTTGCAATCATATTTCATCATTTCTTGAAATCTCTGAATTTGCTGCATATGCCAAAACAAAGATAAATGCTCTTAGAAAAGCTGCCTTGGACGCTTTTCCGGTAATATTTTATTATCACATTATTATGCTGAAATTAATCTTATTGTTTTTAGTTTTCAATGAAAGAACCTGAACTTGCTGTAATTGAAGAAGAAGATGAAGAGCAACATTCACAACATCAACAATCTTTTGAAGCGATGGAGACAGATTAATTTTCTTTTTTTTATATGTTTTACAATGTTTCTTTTTTTATGTTATTTTGTTTTTTTGTATGATTCTTCTGTTGATTTTTTTTATACAATACTACTTTTCGTAACTTTAAACAGTTTACTCAATTATCGTGATATACAGTATGCTTTTAATGGTTTTGATTACCTTTTGTAGAATATCTTTTTTGGTAATTCGAATATGAATAAAAAAACGTGCTATAAAATTTTACATTTCTGTTGTAGCCTACATCTTTTCGGATTTATTTCCGGTATTCAAAACTTCTTACCTAAAACATAACTCATTTGGAATACCAAGATTTTGATCAAAGCAAAATAATTTTATCAATGTTTTCAGAAAAAATTCTTCCAAAAAAGCAAAGTGAAAAAATACAAAATTTAAAAACTTTTTTCAAAATAATGGATTAAGAGTTCTTTATACTACTGTAGCAAATATAAACCACAAACAAAAGTTTCAAATCAAATAAAGCTTTATTTTTTTCCTATACTTTTCAAAAATCAAAGTTAAATCAAATAAATTGTGAAAGACAATAAAAATGTACAATATAAGTCAATTAATGTTTCAAGTGAGTGCATCGATGTTCAGAGTAGGTGCAGCGATCATGATGATTTCCATTGTGATGCTTGATGTAGAAGACTTTGTGCTCTGGGCAAATTGTGAGCTTCCATGTTTTATTTGGATCATCGGTGAAGACGCGAATTGTAACTCCGCCACCAAGATCTTTATCCAAGCTTCGAGTTACCTAAAAAAATTAACCGATTAAACATGTCAAAACAATTAGGTTAAAGAACTTACAGTAAACCCAGGACAATAAAAAACAATATGATCATCAAATTGTTCAACATAATCATCTTCACCTCTTGTTGTGGTAGGTTCAATCAGGATTTCTTCAGTTCCATCTGGTCTTCTTCGTTGCCCTTCATCTTTATTGAAAATCTTATCTCGAGTTTGATTCTCTTGATTTGGATGATTATAAAATTCATATCGAATACCATCTGGAATTACGATAGATTTTTCATTTGTGGCATCACGCAAGATCTCGAGCTGCTGCGATTGAAAACTGTTGACCACAAATCCACCAGGCAATGTTACAGTAAGCTGCCCATTTTCTTCAAAATAGCAGATCTGAAAATAAGACAATTATTATTTACAAAAAATAGTTCTAATAAAAACTTACATTTACGTTAACATCAGTTAAGCAACAATATTGAAGATCACCATTATCATATCTGATTGATTCACATCCGCAATCTTTCATTATTCGATAATTTCCAAAATGAAGATATTGTTCTTCAACGAAGCAAGGATTATCAATTTCGTGAATCATTTCCAATTCTTCTGGGATGTAAATTCTGAGCGAGCTGAAGTTGAAGCTTTCATTGCTCGCAACAGAAATTTCACGATGTTCAGCAATTGGTGAACTCCATCGAACATTTTTGGTTGCTGATTCAACGGAAGAAGAAGAGGTGTTGGTGTATTTTCTTGGAGGAGGTTGTTTTGGAGCAAGAGTTTCCGCAGGAGATTTAGAGGTCGAAGCATATCCAGATTGATTTGGAAGTTGTGTTGGTCGAAGAGGTTGACGAAGTGGAGGTGAAGGACGAAGTGGTAGACGACTTTGAGGTGGAGGTTGGGATGATTGACGATTTTGTGGCTGCAATGGTTGACGATTTTGAGGTGGTTGAGGTTGTGCATCTGCAATTTTCTTTACCAACTGCTCATTCTTAATTCTTTCAGAATCAACTTCTTTCTAAAAACGAATTCATTTTACTTTTTCATAGTTACCGTAATCACAAAAACATACCTTTAGTTTTCCAATTAATGCTTCCCATTTTACAACTTTTTCTTTTTGCTTCTGTAATTCTTCTTCACTTTTCTTTAGCTTATCTTCTACTTGTTTTTTTGCATTTCGAGTTTCAGATAATGCACTAGCAGTAGTCATATATTTTGTCTTTACTTCTTGAAAATCTTTTGCTAAATTGTTTGATTTTCCTTCTGCTTCCTTCATTTTATCAGATTCAAGCTTCAACTTTGCTTTTGCACTAATAAGCTTCTTCTCTTCGGCATCATTTTTAGCTTTCATTTCTTGTTCCTTCATTTTGAGAGCATTTGCTTTTTCGGCATAGATATATTTCAACTAAAAAAAGGACATAGCTACAGTAATCATATTTCAAAAAATGAAGAACAAACCTGATTAAATCGACGTTCTCTTTCATCTGCTCCAACGTCAATAAGAAGAAGTGCTGCCCGTAATTGCTCCGCTAAACTTTCAACAACTTTTCCTTCTTCTTTTTGCACAAAATTTGGAGGTAACAGTGGAGTTTGAAAAAATGAGATCTTTTTATTTGAATATGTTCGTGGAGTTTCAAATTCTTGTGGAATTTCTGGAGACGGTAAAACCTTTGGGCGTGCTGGTAAAACATAATCCTAAAAATAAGAAAATAAAATGATTGAAAAAAACAGTAATCAAAACTTACAGGTACTGCAAAAATCCCAAACTTTCGTGCATATTGTCCAAGATAAGATCGACGTTGTTGAGAATACGGTAAATCACTTGATGAATAACTTTTTGTGAGTGGATGCCGAAATCTGCTATTTAATGGAGTTTCTTGATCATAATTTTGGGAATAACGATGTGGCTCAGAACGATTTGGATGAGAGCGGTCATATAAATGTGAATTTGAATGTTCCAAAGGTGGTCGTAAACTTTCATTAGAATTACCATAAGCAGCAGAAGAATATGATGGTGATACATTATTTTTATCATGGATAGTTCCAACTGAAGCATAATCATTTGATCGTGAAGGAGCATCAATATGAGCAGAAAAATCAGAAGATTTATCAGATCCAGATGGTCTTGTTTGAGTTCCAATTGGTGGAGTTTTAATTCGATCTAAGCTTGTAAATGATTCAGCATGCGATGAGGAAGCATCACTAATATCAGGAATTCTTGCAGAAGTTGGAGCAATTCGTTCCAACTTTTTTAAACATTTACCACCTTCAGATAGTTGATCAGTTTCCTTTGTTTGATTAAAATCTACTTCAGCATCAGGTGCTTTTGTTGGTGAAACTAAAACAATAATAAATTTTTACAAATTTATTAAAAATAAAAAGGTTTACCTCGATGATATGTCGTTACAGTAGTACGAATACTTCCAGAATCGTCAGTTGGAGAAACGTGAAGATTAACATCTCGAATACCAGAATCATTTGTTTCAGCAGTAATCGGACGAAGATTTGTTGGCTAAAAAGAAAGTTTTAGTATTTAAAAACAAAATAAATCCAAAACTTACAGGTTCATGTGGAATTGGAGATAAATGATCTATTAAAGGCAGAGAATGACTGGAAGTTTTGTCTGAAGGTGATGAAGAGAGATTAGTTGTTGTTCGAGGTGGTGGAGGAGGATTCATAATAACATTCCTTTGGATAATTCTCGATTGTCCAGCACCTTTCTTTAAATACGAAAATTTTGGACGATTGCCACCATCTGCCATGGTTCTCTAAAAAGTTTACATTAGATAAGAGAAAAAGAAATGAGTCAAGCAACATTGATTTTTTTCTTTAACTTGAAAAAAGAAAAACGCGCAAAAACACGATCGATCTTTTTGAAAGATTAAAAAGAAAACAACCTCAAAAAAGCAAGGATGAAAAAAATGTGTGGGAAAAGAGAGAAAGACAAAGCAGAATGGCAATGTTGCGCAGCCGCGGCCATTTCGGAAACGATGGGATTGTCACGGATAGGTAATATAAATGGCAGATGGAAAAAAACGACGACGACAACGACAAAAGAATAAGAAAAGAAAGGCATTAATGGAGGAAAAAGAAAACGAAGAAGGATTAGAAAATCCAAAAATGAAGGGGTTGTAAAAACTATATTTTAATGTGACGTGATTTTGTGCATTTAATATATATTCAAAAATAAGAGGAATACAATTAAAGACGGAAAAAGACCTCCTGCTGAGAGGAATATCAGTGAAAGATTTCATCTTTGAGAAAAACAACATTTTTTCAGTTTGCGAAAAGTATTTGGCGATTAATAAAATTGAGTTTGTTTGAATTTTCTTTTTTTTAAGGAAAGTTGACTTGAAATATAAATTTATGAAAAAAGGTCAATCATTTCTAAATAATCATTTGCAAAAATTAAATTTCAAAATCTGTCAAAAAATTATTTTTTTGCAAATTTTTTGAGAGAGTCAAAAACAAACGCTCCCGCTTGAGAGAAAAATTCTTGACACGAAAACTTCTTTGTGAAAAAATTTAAAAAATCTGATACTGTAAACTTTAGATTGTAAAGAACTTTTTCAAACATTAACTGTTAAAGTTTATTCTTTCTCATTTGGGATGTTAGAATATTAGCAAAAAATAGTTTTCCAAAACAACCATGATTAGATAATTGTTCTAAATATAAACATCGATTCAGCATTTTTACCATTGAAAAATTACGGTATTTTCAAAAAAAAATTAATAAAGTTGACTTTGTACTTCAACATTTTGTTTGAAAAAGATAACAATTTTTATCATCTTTTCTTATATTCAAACAATCTTATGTCTGTAAAATTAGGGTACTGTAAAAAGGCGTATAGAAATGAGATTCATTAATCCTTTTATAACTAAAACAAACAAATACATAGTTTTTCAATCGTTTTGGATTGAATTCAGGCCCGAAATTAAAATACAATTAAAATGGTTTTTTTGGCGTTGTAGAGAAACAATTTTTAAATTAAAATATTTACAAAACATCATAAAAGATTGGACCATCTGAGCATTCTCGGCTGAAATATGAAATAATTGGTTCAGAATCTCGAATAACTTCACAGAGATTTGCAATTGCAGCAGAAAGTTTAAAAGCAAATGGATTTCGATCAAATGGAGCACAAAGTCGATCAAAGGCTTTTATTGCTTCATCATGGCAATCAATTTGGGTAATTCGTTTTGGAATTTTTGTCATAACATGTTTAATCAAATTTGATTGTGGAGCAACAGCTTGAGCAGCTTGATGAATGAATTCTGTTATCTCTGCCCGCTTCTCCATGTACCGAGTCATTTTAGCAGTGACCATTTCGGGGGAAGCTCCAAGTCTTCGAAGTGTCCGTTCTGCCATTACAAGTGGAACTTGCCGGGAATCAACTGCTTGAGATTGAACTTCATCAAAGAAAACTGATTCAAGTTGAAGATTTTTGGGTGGAACAAGGACGGCTTCTTTGCCTTGATACTCGGAGACCTTGTCATTTCGGACAACGGTATTTCCAAATTGGCAAACATGTGATTTCTTTGTAGTTGTTACAACATCATCAACTTGGACACCAACAGTTTCAGCAAGAATATCATTCTAAAAATTTGCATAATTTTTAGTTTTTAGGATACTGTAGAGATAAGGATTGGAAAGATATGTTTTAAGAGCATATTTTATATATTTATCTTCGATAATCTTAGCCGCGAAACATTTGCACGTTTTTGGTCTACTGTATGGGGTACTGAATGGATTTAACTTAAGCTTGATCTTTGCGGATGATTCAGAATACGAATTTTTGGGTTACTGCAAAGTAAAGACAATTTTACTAATTTTATATTTCTGAAGAAGATTGCATTTTACATAAAGGATACTGTAACATTCTTATCATGGAATCGGTCATATGCAATATTTAAATCGATTTGGGCCTGCTTAATGACTTACAAATTCAGTATTATGCATCCAATTAACACTAAATTCATCGCCAAGACATGGAAGATTCATATCATTGTCACAGAAAGTTGCCCATGAACTTTCATTATGCCGGGATGCGGTAATAGCATAAACTAAAACCAAACTTATTTTATTTGTTTACTTTATTCTTGTCCAAAAATTGGCATTTTTTCTTCGATTTTTTGAAGCAATCGAATCATCTCAGATTCTGATATGGATTTCAGAACCCTATTAACCATGACAAATATCTTACTATTCATTTTTGGTGAAAGTCCTTCAAACATTGAACCAGATTCACATGCTTCAAGATAGAAAAGTAGCTTTTTGTACATATTATTTTCATACATGTGATATAAGGCTTCATTCAAATCTTTTCGGGTTAGCATTCCCTCTGGCATTCCAAGGATATCTGTGCCACCATGATCAGAATAATAAATGAAAACATTTTCATCGGGTTTGCTTTTCAAAACTCGACCTGTTCCTTTTCCTGCATTCCCAGCGGCATTCCCTTTGAGGACATTCAAGAAAACTTTGGAATTTACATTTTCACCCCGGTAATCAATTTTAACTCCTTCATAGACATCATTGCCATGGGGCTTATTGTAAATTTTTCCCATGAATGGATTTCTGAAATTCGAAGAGATAAGGGATATTGAAAGAGGGGGTTCGTTTTTGGCACAAAATAGATTTAGGTAAATTTTTAAAACACTTTTCCAAATTTAATTACTTGATTTTTTTGCATGAAAATTAACATACTGTGGATTATGAGCAATATCATCATACATCAAAACAATAATCTTCTCTGGGAGAACACCATGTTTAAGAAGGATGTGATAAGCATGGCTAACATCAGATTGATGGCGATAATTATACCATCCATTTGAACCCGCAATTAAAACAGCCCAAATATTTTCCAATTTACTAAAAATTTTCAAAAGGATTTATCAAATCCCATTTTTCATCAAAAAAATTCCCTTACTCATCATTGCTTGGTCGACTTGCAACAAATCCAATAACAAAAATCAGGGAATAAATCAACGGCAATCTCATCTTTTCTGAATGGCACAAAAAATGAAACCTTAACAATATTAATTTTAAGGTTCCCTTTTTATAGGGCCTAAAATATACGTATTAATAAAATATCAGAATACAAAAAACAATTATATATATTTTTGGATAAAAAAAGTATTTCAGTGTTAAAGAAAAACACTAAAGTTCAAAATTAAAAGTGCAAAAAATTTGAAGTTTATTAAATGCCATAATTGGATACTGTAGAAATAGGCAATAAAAATAAACACGCAAAAAATTACGCAAAAATAAGTTAAAAAAATACAAATATTTTAATTTAAGGTTGGAAGCAAATACAATTTTTAAGGTTGAAGAAAATGAATGTCAAGTTTTTTCTTTAACTGGATACTGTAGACATGTTCCGGAAAAAGGATTAGGGATTGCTTCACAGCTTTCATGGATTCTTCGTAAATTCCAAGCTAAAAAAATATTTATGCAAATTAATCTTGTTTTGAAGTTTTGGATCAAATGTTTCACGGTTGCAACTTTCGTGTTAAGAATCATGGAGCACGTAATTTTCGTGGTAAGACTTTTGACTGCTAACAGAGAAATAAAAACTTACCCTTGAACAAATTAATGCCAAATTATAATGAGCTTCAAAGAGATGTGGGCCTTTTGCCACTGCTGATAAGAATAGATTTTTAGCTTGAACATGATGTCCTTCATGCATTTTTAAGACTCCCAAATTACAAAGGGATTCAGCGTGATCGGGATTTGCAGCAAGTGCAAGTCTCAAACATCTTTGTGCCATTTTGTTATGGCAATTTGCAAGCATAATATGTGCAGCATCATACCAAAGATCCGCAGAAACATCATCACTTGCAACGGCCAAAGCTTGATCGATGCAAGCCAGAGCTAAATCCAACTGTTGACAATAAAAACAACAAAGTCCAATATTCATGAATAGCTCAGAACGATTTAAACCCATTTGTAAAATTCGCCGATAATATTTTAGTGCCACTTCTGGCTGATCAGAATAAAAGTAATGTGTGCCCATGCAAGCAATCGCTTCAATATTTCCGGCCGCTTGTTTCAGCACTCTTTTATATGAGTCAACAGAGCTGTCTAAATCTCCAAGTTGTTCATGGATTCGAGCTGTAAAGGTCAAAAGGGTGACATCATTCTGATATTCGGTTAACCCGGATTTGAGATAATCCAAAGCTGTCAAAGGTTGATCCAGCCGGGCATAAATTTTGGAGAGATAAGCATAAGTTTCAACCATTTTTAAATTTTTCAAAGATGAAATAAATTGTTTTTCAGCTTCTCGAAGCATTCCTAATCTGAAATAATCGGATTATTTAAAAATTGGAATAAATATTTTAGATTTCATAAATCCATATTCCTACAATATCCCCATTTTGTAAATTTAATATTATTAATATTACAGTAATCTCTCATACCTGTAATAACATTTCCCTAAGGCATTTTTCCAATACCAATCTTTATATTCCGATTTCTTTGTTGCAGCAGCCGCAATTTGATGGGCTAATCTCATATCCCCTTCATGCATAAAAATATATTCAAATAAATATCGATTGATTTGGGGATCTGTAGCATATTTGTCAACATTCAAACGACCCAAATTTACAAATGGCCCATCTTGTTGAGCTATCATTGATGCCTAAAATGGTATAGTATTATGGTACAATATGCAAATTTCTATAAGGTACCGTTCCAAGTCGAACTTGTCGAGCTGTACTGGACGAAACGGCTCGAGCAGTTCGGGATGTTCGAGAAGTTCGAAGTGCCTGTTCCATTGTGCCAGTTTTTAGTCGAGTTTCCGGGCGTGCCATTCCAGAGATAGGCCTGCCTGTACTACTTCGAGGTCTGCAATGACAAATCATAGAAGGATGTCATTAACAAAAAATATGCAAATTTTACCTAACAGCTGGACTTGGACCTTTCCCAGATGTGATTGGTCGATTGAAAGAAGTTCCAGGTCTTGCTGCTGTTGCAATGGCATTGTCATCCATATATGTATCTGCCAGGCCTGCCTCATCATTCTCTAACTCATCAACATAAACTTCTTCCGTAAAACATGCAAGTTTAAGGGACCAAGCTGCCTGGAAAAAGACGAATTAAAAAAATAAAATGATGCTATCGGTACTTTTAGCAAATGACAAAGAAAGGCATTAAAAAGTTATAAAAAGCGTGGAAAGAAAAAAAAGGAATGGAAGGAAAACGTAAAAAAAGTTAATGGAAGACTTTCATTATCTAAATAAAAACAAAAAAAAATGGCACGAGTTAGTTTCATTTTCTTCATCTTCTTCTACCACCACCACCTCGCCATCAACATCAATATCCAAGAACCAGCTGACCCATTGTGACTTTTAAGCCTGTTTTATTTTTTTTGATGGATTAGGATTTGAATTTCTTTACTCTTTCTTTCAAAAAAAACTATTTTCCTATTTTAATTTCGAGAGAAAAAATAGAAAGAATGTCTTGGGTTAAAAACAAAAACAGAAAAAAACGTTCAAAAGTCGAGAGCAAGACTATCAGTTTTTGAAATCAGTTAAATTTGAAAAATATATAAAAGAAATTGGAAGGAGGGAGAAAAAAAGAAAGAACTAGTTGATGGCATCTTAAGTTAAATATGCATTTGAATGTTTGATGAAGCATAAATAATGCAAAATGGCAACTATCGACTAACTAAATCCCGCTTAATGCTTTTTTTACGATGGCACCAAAATAAAGCATTCCACGACAAGGCATTATTTTGTTGAAGGCCATGAAACCGTTAAAATGGCCTAAAAATATCGTATTCAAATTTCTAAAAATACTGTGTTTGGTTTCAAGCTCATCAGGGGCAAAAAAAGTGCCAAAATGGCAGTACCGATCAAAAAATGTATCGTCTTTAAACCTAATATAAATCAAAGAAAATTTTAAAAAAACTTTAATTTTTAGCAGGGTTATATTTTATTAATTTATTTTCAAAATGCATTTTATGAAAAATGCCAAAAATCGAAAATTAACGAACAAAAAGTATCAAGTTTAATCTAAGGATGGACAAGGGCCCAAATTTCAGGCCCAGGCCCGGCCCGGCCCAGGTAACTCAGGCCCAGGCCCGGCCCAGTCCCAGGGCCTGGGCCGGGCTAGGGCTTTTTCAGGGCCTCTTCAAAAAAGCTACAATTTTTAAAAAATTCCTATTATTAACGATCAAATTTTCGCCAACAAAAACAATTTCGAGAATTTTTGAAAAAATAAGTTTGTTGACAAATTTGTTTTTTTAATGTTAATTTTTCTTTGTTTCTAATAAATTCTAGTTTTTTGACTTCCAAAAAATAGACGTGATTTATTGATAAATAAATGTTTCAACGAAAACGCAGCACTATTTTTTACATTGCAAATAAAAACTTAAAATAAACTTTTTTCTAAATGGAAGAAAAAACATTTCTTTGAATTTTGCAAACAGCATTTCGTTAAAAAAAAGAAAGTTGAACCATAATTACAAAAATTATATCAAATTAAAATTATTCATTGAGCTTCATAAGTTTTGACGTAAACAGAGACATCAGCAGAATGGGGCATTTGTCTAATCCTTATATCTTTTACCGCCCATGATCAGCGGCAAGCCTTTGAAATAATGATATTTAACCGAAATTGTGGAAATTCAGTTTACTTTCAGACAACAATGAGAAAAGGGCTTGGGCCGGGCTTTTTCTGGGCTCAAATTTCAAACCCAGGCCCGGCCCAGGCCCAGACACGTCAGGCCCAAGCCCGGCCCAGGCCCTGGGCCTGGGCCGGGCTTTTTCAGGGCCTAAAAAAAGCCCAGGCCCTTGTCCATCCTTAGTTTAATCGATCGGGGGAAACAATAACAGCTGAAAATAGACATAGAAAAAGAATATATTTAATTTAGTTTTTTTTATTTTCACGCTAGACTCTCGTGTGTCACTTTTTTTTAAAACTGATTTTGACTGATTTTAAAATTGTGACTATACCGGGGGGTTACTGCTGGCCCTTGGTCGATCGCTCCTTTTTTTCTTCCTTCCTTCCACAATAATTTTTAGAAAAAGTGTGTTTTTTTTCAAAATCGACAATGACTTCCTTTTTTTAACGAACACGACAAAAAAAAGAAAAGAGTATTTTTTTACGAAAAAATGTGCAGAAAATTTTTTAATGCTTCCGAAAAAAAGAAGGAAGGATGAAAGTCCTTCATTTTGATGCAGGATTTAAAAAGAGATGAATCGGATCTCAGAAAAATTAATGCTTTTAATAGCTTGATAAAAAATATCTCTATTGTTTGATTAATTAGAAAATAATTAATTAAACCACAAAGATAATTACTAGTCGTTTTTTAATGGGGTAAGTAAAATCGAACAGGATTTGATTTAAAAAATGTAAAAAAAATTACTGTAACAAATAAATATTGAAAAATTTTTCTTTTGATAGTTTTTTTCACAAGTAACTTCAAAATTCTAATTGATGATAGAATTCAATGAAAGATAAGACAAAAAATACTATATTCTGCGCTTTTAACGAAAATTCGAAAACATGTCAAATATTTGGATATTATTCTCCCTCTCTTGTGGGATAATCAAATATACATATTAGATAATGAAATCTCATAGAAACTATCCATTATTCACCATATTTAAAATGTGTTACAAATTCTTTATCCGCATATGTTTTTCCTATTTTCAAACAAAATGTGGGAGGAAAACATACACTTTCAAAGTTTTAATTGAAAAAAAAGTTTTTAACCCTCAAAACTGAGTTTCAATTGTTTGCAAAAAAACTTCAAATAAACAAACTAAAAATATGAATCATTTAAGTGCCTCATTCTTCTTTTTTTGAACATTATTAAAAAAGCTGTTCACACAAAACATTTATTTTTGCACACTTTTCAATAAATTTGACGAACAATAATTATTTGTATTTTTAACGTAAAATTTAAAACTCAAAAAGGAGAACTAATTTGATGCAATTTGGGATTTGAAATTTTTAAAAAGGCATAAATCCAAAATTTGAAAAAGGTTTCAAATTTAGCAAAAATTACACATTCAAATTTTAGAAAAATCCTAAAAAACTTACTTGATCGAGAGGATTTTTTTCAAGAATTTTTGAGCATTCTTCGTGGCATTCTTGAATTTTACAAATTCGAAACAGCAACAAAGCTTTATAAAATGGATCAAGCTGAGCTGAAACATTGTTGTTGGATGCCATTTTTTATGGATTTTATGCTTCAATAAAAATAATAAGAAAAAGCTGTAACAATGCCTTTTTTTGCTTTCGTTTTTGATATTGACATTTTATTTTATTTTTGCAGTGTTTCCAAGGAAACCAAGTCATTTCCAAAAAAAAAGAACTTTTTTGCATGCTTCTTTTTCTTGCATTTTTTTTTGAAAATTAAAAAATAGTCATTTTTTCCATGAACAAATTTATTTATTTTTTCAAACACTTTTACAAAAAAAAATATAATAAAAAGCTAAAGAAAAACAAATTAAAATTGTTTCTAAAATATTTCATCAAAGAAGACAAAAAGAAAGTTTTGGCAGGCAAAAAAACATATATGAATTTATTTTAGGGATCTTTTATTTTTAAATATTATAAAATTTTGAAAGAATAATGCCTTTTTTAAAATATATTTTTATTTTTTATTTGGATTTTAAATGGTAAAATATTATTGTTGCTGTTGATGGTAATGGTATTGTTGTAATTGTAATATATTTACCACATTCGACGAAGTACGTATCCTTTAACATCACGGGGTGTTCCAAATCCGGTCATACCAGATTGATTTGCAAAATCTGTTTCCATACCAGACCAGAATGGAACTTCTGGACGACGAGCCATATCAGATGGCAAATCTTCATGTCCTTCATCAACAAATGGAGTATATGTGTTACTAAAAATTGGAAAGGAATTGGATGAGGAAAAGCATTTTAGTGAATGAAAAATGTTTGAATTCTATGGCTACAGTAATCAACAAATTTAAGAAATCTGTTGAGATCCGTAAAATTAAATTTGAAGCTACAGTAATTTCAGAAAATTATTCGTTAATGAATTTTAACAATTTTTTGTAGCAGAATCAATAATTTTTAACCAGCAAATTGTTTTATAAAAATTTACATGTATAAAAAAGGTTACTGTATCTGGTAAAATTTTTAAGTGTGCTCCATTTTTTACAGTAATACCATAAAAACTTTTACTAATGCCAAAGGCATTTACAGTAACTAATTTAAAGTAATCATTATTGCTTATTACGAAAATTTAAATAGTGATAAATATTAAAATGATAATAAACATACCGTGGCATACCAAAACCAGTTTTACCAGCTTGTGATTCAAGGAAATTTACTCCCATTTGGTATGGGATCATACCCTGGGAACGTTGATCTTGGGATTGAAGTTGTGCAACGGTGGTATTTCGGAAGGCACCGAAACCAGACATACCAGCTTGATTTGCACCTTCTCTCCAGCCAGAAGTTTGCCGAGAAACTGATGATTCATCATGTGGCATTTCTCCTCGAACTTCATCCTTATATTTTGTAATATTGTGCCGGGGCATTCCAAATCCGGTCATGCCAGATTGATTTGCAAATCGATTTGTACCCATTTGAAGATGGATAAAACCTTGTGAATCACGATCTTGATCATTTGTTTTCCGAACTTTAAAATATTAAGGGTAATTGTAATCCAAAATATACTGTATGAAACTAACCATCAACAATTCGGGGCATGCCAATACCAGTCATACCAGCTTGGGAGGCAAGCTTATTGGTACCAGATTGAAGGGGGACAATACCATCTGATGCACGGGCCTTTTCTTCTGAGACTTCTTGGGCTCCACCAGTTCCTTTTGTCTTGTAATTGACATCACGGACGGCACCAAAACCACTTTGACCTTTTTGGGATGCAAATTTATTTGTACCAGATTGAAGCCAGGTTGAAGCTTTTAAGGATTCAATCTTCTTTTCATCTGTTAATTCTGGTAAATTATCGGATTTAACTTTGTCAATGACGTCACTAAAAAGGTAATAAAAATATTAAAAATCAACATCGAAAATTTTGGAAATTTATTTTAGAAATTTGTTTTTTTTTAAAATTAAAAAATTCTCGAAAATCAGAAATCGAAATTTCGAACAAACAAAGATTCGAAATAGTCAAATTTAAACATAAACGAAAATCGAAACTTTCAACAATGTTAGAATAAAAAAATCGAAATTTTGATTAAAAATTACAAGTATAAAAAAAAATAAAATTACCGAGGTCGACCAAAACCAGTCATGCCACGTTGGGAGGCATATTTATTTGAACCAGCTTGAATTGGAATAATTCCTTCAGATCTCATCAACTTTGCCTTATCATGCTTTGATGGCTTTCCAGCAGAGAAATTTTGTTCCCGGCGTTGAACGGATTTTGGTGGTTCTGGGATAGCATATTGACGACCAGGTGTTGGAGATTTCATTGATGGGGAAAGGGCACCAGCTCCACCACCCCCTGAGGGTGAAAGGGCAGATTCAGGTGGGATTGATTTGGGCTTCTAAAAAATTTATAGGGATACGGTAAGTCATTGAATATAATAGCAACAACAAAATAATTACTTCATCAGCTGCCGGTGCAGCAGCTGGTGCAGCTGCTGGAGCAGCATTTTCATCACCTTCTTCTCCGCCTTCTTCTTCTTCTTCGTCTTCTTCTTCTTCACCTTCGTATTGTTCTTCTTCGTCAGACATGATTGCAAAGGAGGATCAAGGAACGGATTACCTAAATCCAAAAAAATGAATAATAACAAAGGGGTCAGGATTACGGTAATTTTAAAAAATAGTTGTCCGATAATGTTAATTAAGAAATTTAATAATAATTTGAATAAAGTTAAACAAAATGAATTTAAAAATTTGGTAAAAGAAAAATCAGGGATAAATACTGTCACAATAATCAAAAGTCTTGCATGGAAATCAAAATTTATCGAAATTTTAAAATTTAAAAGAAAAATAAAGTTTAAATCAATTCAAAAACAAAATCCGCGATAAATTTTAAGTTTAAAGGTGAAAAAGATTGTTTAAACAGAAAAAGCCCCGACCCCAAAAGCTTTTTTCACCACCAAGTTGGCAAAGAAAAAAAGCAAAAAATGTTATGTTCAAGAAAGAAAAACGAAAAAAAAGTTTACGAGAGACGCCGACATCGATGGCAGGGGATAAGCAAAAAAGAAGAAAGAAAGCAAGCAAACATTCGTGGATTTGAAAAATCCCTTTCTTTCTTTTTATCCGCCCCCACGAAATAAAAGAAAAAAATGTTGGATCTCTCTTTTCTTTTTTGTTTGAAAAAAAAATGCCATTCTTTTTTTCTGACTGACTCTCTTTTAATTGACTGTTATCTCTGATCTGAGCTTTCTCTCTCTCGTCTTCAATTTTGATGCCTTTAAGCTAGCAGATATGGCTATAGCAGATTTGTGTTGCAGCTCAACAGCTTTAAAATCATTCATCAAGGAAAAAAATCGAACTTTTTTTCTTCTCGTAGGCGACAACAACAACTAAAAAGCATACAATTTTTTTAAAGAAGTTTAAACAAAATGATGTTTTTCTTCTCTTCTTTCTCGATTGTTGCCGACATTTTTTTGATCGAGACAAACACACACAATCATAAATCGGAAGAAAGAATGAAAAAAAGGCCGCCTCCAGAAAAAATGAAAGAACAAGAAAAAAGTCAAAAGGGGTAGACGAAATTTATACTCTCTTCCCCTCTGGCATTTGTTAAGCATCTTTTTTATTTAAATGACAAACTTCCCCTCCCTTTTTGCTTCTTCTTTCTTGCTACCAGCGATCTGGCAGGAAAGAAAGCATCAATGAAAAAGTGAGATAGAGGGAGAGAGAGATACCTAACTAACAACAACTGATGATGATCCTTGGCTTTTCTTTTTGCAATTATTGTTTTCAATGATCATCAACATCGGAAGCAGCTCAACAGAGCCAACAACAGCATCGCTGACGGCAATGGCAACAATCATTTTCTTGCTTGCTCGTTCTCTCACCTTCAACGGCAACGGCAACGGCAACAACAGCGGTGGCGGCGGCGGTGGTTATGCAAAATAACAAAAAAAGAAAAGAAAAAGAAATCCCTTTTCAACCCCTTTTTTTATTTGCCGTTTGTTTTATCACAGATCAAAATCTAACATAAACGACGTAAAACATTAAACTGCTGCACAAACGTAAATGCATTTAAAACAAAGAAAAAGATTTTAAAAAGCTTACAAGAAAAATGTGAAACATTTAACACAACAGTCAGCATACTGTAACTTGTAATTACGAAAAAATCGGTGTCGCCCGTTGTTTTTGCAAAACGCCCTGCTTGATTCAAACGTGGTGAAAGGGTTCTATTTTCACGTTGAAATGTTACAGTACCTTAAAAAAAGAGTTTTTAATAAAAGGTAAATACCGTAATCCAAAAGATAAAATCTATTTAATGTTTAAAATTGATCGTCCAATAATAATCTCAAGCAACTCATGTAAAAATAATTAATTTTTCGATTAAAATTTGAAAAATTTTTAGAAAGAGGTGCTTCATAATAATCGCTTGATTCAAAAAAAGATTTCAAATTTTCAACTTTTGTTTTTCTTAATTAATTCAAAGATTTTTAAGAAGCCCAAATATTATAGTTTTTAACTGTGATGAATTGTTTATTTTTCTGTAAAACCTGTTGCAGACTTCTTTCAATTCTTAGCTACATCAATTTGTCATTCATATTATGTTTAAATATTGGGCTTTTAAGCATCACAAAGAATTTAAATTGATTTAAAATTTCCCATCAAAAATTTAATTTTAAAATTTGTTGTATTGAAAAGTTTTTGGCAAACTGTGTTTAAATGCCAACTCTCTTCTTCGAAAAAAAATTTCAAAGCTTTGCAAATTTGAAAATTTTACTTTATCAAAATGAAATTTTATTACTTTGAATTTATTACAAAATTTAATCGTAATTGAAGCTATAAAAAGCTGTAATTTTATATCATCCATATGCCCCGCTCATCAACTATTACATAAACTTTTTTTATATGTTTTAATTATGCAATTTTTTAGTGCTTTCCTTTCAATGATGACCTCAACGGCGGTCTTCAAGAAATCAGATCCCGTTGGATTTTATGATCAATATTTGCTTGAAGGTGTACTACCAGATGGAAGAAAGATTAGAGATTATCGACCAATAAATATAAATCCTGGAACAAATTGGAAGCAGCAACGCGCAGTTGTAATTGAACATGGCAAAGTTATAATTTCGATAACTGGAAAACTCATTTTACAACGAGATAATGATTCTCCGCCACTGAAGTTTAAATTCAAATCTGAAGATCGAAAGAAATCTGTAAGTTTTGGTTGTTGGAATGGATGTTTTTAGGGACAAATGTTTTGGGGATATTTCTCTGGTGAATCAAGATTCGATTAGTTGTTTGACTTTTGTTTAATTTTACGTGGTCTAAAAACACGACGAATCTGATGATTTACGGTTATGTGGTATTATTGCGTACATGGGTAAATAAGTACCTCTGTTCAAGAAGTATATACCAGCAAAGCCCTGTCATATTCCTTTCTTCTGAACTACGGTTGTTAGGATTCGTTGGGTTCTTTGACTGATAAGGGATTGCCCAGATATGACGTCGGGTTTTTTTGCCAAAATTTTGAAACCTCTCCCCCCTTCGTCAGATTTTTCCTTTGATGTTTGCCGCTTCTAAGAGGAGCGTCAAATTTTGGCTAACCCCCTCCCCTCTTAAACACCCGACGTCAGATCTGTACTATCCCTAAATATAGAACGTAAATCTGAAAACAAACAAAGCTCATGTCACCACCCAATATCTTTAATCTCTCTTCCGTAAAAACATGTGCTCTAAAATGGCAACTTTGATTTCGTTGTACTTCAGCTTAATTTAAACTCATTGTTTTAGGATGCCTTGAATTCTGTTGCTGAAAACCTAAAATATCTTGCAAAAGAAAATATTTTCTTTAATAAAGAAGAATTTAAAGCAGAAGATGAAGCTTTTCGATGGCAGTTGAAAGTTACTGTCAATGTAAGTTTAACTCATAATAGTGGCATATAGTTTACTAACTTTCTTGTTATAGATTTTTGATGCTGATGGATATGTGATGGATGCGGTTTTAATAGGATTGAATGCATTATTTGCTCAAATAGAAATTCCTTCTGTTACTTATAATTGGCTAAAAACTCTGGAACGAAATGAACAAACAATTGATCTTAAACGTGTTCAAATTTCTGATGATAAAACCCGAAAGCTAAAAATTAATGAAACCCCTATATACAGTGCATTTGCGCTATATCAATCTAAAAATAATCCTGATGCTTTTGCTGCGGTAAATTTTGAGAAGGTCCTAGTTGTTAATTGGTCCGTTGAATTTTAGCCTTTATTGATCGTTGATCCACCATCTGATTTGGCAGAACTTTGTTCGAGTATTATTGAATTCATTCATATCTCTGGTGGAAGAATAGTATATTCAAATATTTTTGGAAAAGTTACAATAACTACTAAACTCTTTGAAGATGCTGCTCGACGATCTGCAGATCATTATTTGCAAGTCTCAGAATCATTGAAAAAATATGCTGCTGAATTTTCTAAGAATTGAAGCAAGTTTTCAATTTATTTAATTTTATTATTTGAAGTTGTTAAGTTTTTTTTGTTGAAAAATAAAACATTAAAAAATTTGAGTGATGTGACAAATGGGAAAAGGAAGTAAGCAATAGCTAGTCGTAGAGGAGGATATCGATAATGAGGTAATTTCAGTTTTAACAAAGAACAGCTGTTTTGTTCCGTTTAGTTTTATTATATCTTCTTTGGATAAATTGATTAACGGCTTTTAATATTTTTTTGGAAAGCCTGTTTTTAATTAAGTTGTTTTTTACCAGCGGGGGTTTTAAATTATTTGGGATAAATTTATTGCAAAGTTTTTTAAAGCCAAAAATGTACAAATAAGAACAGTAAAAGAGATCAAAAACGTGTTTTCCTGAGATAAGTTTTTTACAGCAAAATACCCAATTTCGTCGTGATTATTGTAGTTGGCATATTTATCCAGGTCTTGGTAGAGCACGGCCTAATCCATTTTCACTTTCAATAATTTGAATCAGAAGTCGATGCAATTCTTGCGTATTTCTTCTTTCTCGTCCATCTAAAAAAATAATAATTTTAAAAATTTAAAGGTCACATGAAAGAATAATATTGTTTTTGAATTTTAGCAAGTCTTTCTTTCAAATCATTTACACAAACATTTTTGGTTAGGGAGTTGACGTCTTTCCAATTCAATGTTATCTTTGGAATGCCTCTGTCCCCTTTGTTTTTAATCCCTTTATTATTTGTTGAGTTATGATCGGTAGCTTTTTATAGGCGAAGAAAGAGAAAGAATAGAAAATATTTGAGGGGAAACAAAAATGATTAAAGTAAATTCATTGTTTAATCCCCTCTTTCCTATTATCAAAGTTCAACGGGCAAAGGGTGATAGTTGAAAAGAGCTACCGTATCTTTTAAGGTTGAAAAATCATCATTTTTTAACTTTCTGTTGATTGGTTTAAATTGAATCAGAAATTAAAGTGAGCTTAAATTTGAAAAGTGCAAAAGGTAGAAAAGCACGCGGAGAGATTACTGTAGGTCATCAAAACAAAAAAAGAAGCATCTTGCTTCTCCGATGTTATTGTTTTTTACAATATTTTTTTATCACTAAAAAAGAAGTCAGTTGGATAGATCAGTATCAAAGTTTGTCAAATGATTTGTTTTAAAAATAGGCATTTTCGCAAAAAAATTATAAAACATTAAACTTACAGTTATTCAAAGGTTTTGATTCAACATTTAAATTTGCAATAATCAAAATAATAATCAATAAAATACACAGCAGAAGATATGATTTCATTTTATGAGGGTTACTGTAGTTTTTAGGATTTGGCGATGTTTGAAGTGAAGAAACAGACGTATAAAATTACTTCAGCAGTACAAAAAAATAACCGTAATAAAGTATCTGTTCGATTTGGACACACTCGAAAAAATATTTATTTTTGGTCAAAGACAAAAATAATAAAAATTATCAATAAAAAATGAAGTTTTAATAGCTTCAAAGAAGAAGAAGAAGCAGTAGTTAAAAGCAATAAAAATAAGAATATCAGCAGCGATGAACTGATTAAAAACACATACACCAAGAAAGTTGTCTTTTTATATCAAAAAAATTTGAGGAATGTATTCGAATCCCCAAAAATGGTAATGGTATAATGATGATGATATTCACAAATAAACTTTTGCTTTTTATAGCAGCAAAAAGAAAACTGTGTTAAAGAAAAAAGCAGGTCAAAAATATGGGGCGGGTTTTTTATTCTGATAATGATAACGATTCTTTTATTTATATTTTTTTGCAGTTAAAGTTGAAAGAAGAACAAGAATTTGCTTGCTGAAATGCTCAAAGATGGGAATTTTCGCAGACATGCACGTACACAAAAACTTTTTTGTGTGTGTTGAAAGTTTTTGTAATAAAATTCCATCAATGTTCTTTATCACGTACACTGTACGTACGCAAACATTCTTTTACAGATAGCTTTTAAAATTTTCAAGCAATTAATCAAAAAAATTCTTTCACACGGTAGCTAAAATACTTCATCATTCTTTTGCTTTTGGCGGCACACCCTCGAAAAATAAAAAAATGTGATTTTAAATTATTGCGTCTATACTTTTCGATCATTTTCTTCTTCATTAATATTCGTTCATCGGAAGTTTACACAAGAAAAATACAGGGTGATTCAAGAAAAAGTCCGATTGTAAAATCCTTATAACTTTTTAAATTTTTAAGTTAAGAAAAAATTGATAGTACCATTGGACTCAGTATTGGTTACCATTTATAATCATCTAAAAAAATTTAAAAAATAAAAACTTTTTTTTTCGAATTTCACGTACTCCCCCCTGTGGAAAAAAATCATTTTTAGATCTGTTTCACCTTTTTTCACTTTTTTTTCATTCAGTGTGTTTTAACAATAGGAAATTTTGCATATTCTTTGTTTTTGAAGATAGTGAATGAAAAAAAAAGTGAAAAAAGGTAAAACAGATCTAAAAATGATTTTTTTCCACAGGGGGGAGTACGTGAAATTCGAAAAAAAAAGTTTTTATTTTTTAAATTTTTTTAGATGATTATAAATGGTAACCAATACTGAGTCCAATGGTACTATCAATTTTTTCTTAACTTAAAAATTTAAAAAGTTATAAGGATTTTACAATCGGACTTTTTCTTGAATCACCCTGTACATGACGTACAAAGAAAGAATCATAAATTATTTTTTGAAAACAAAAATTAATTTCAAATTTTTGTAGAAAAATGTTTGTCTTTTTTTCAAATGATGATTAATTATTTATTACTCTTTTTGTAAGAATACATTTGAAAACATTGTTTCAATGTTGAAAAGCCAAAACAAAAAGAAGACACACAAATTTTGTAATTTACAGAAATTTTATGTGAAAATGTTGTCTTTGGTGTGCCTGTATAATAAAGTTCAACAAAAATCCATTATATTAGTCATGAATTTGTAAAGTAACATTTTTTAAAAAGTAGCTATTAATAAATGAATTTTAAAATTTCAAGGAAGGTGTGTGTGCTGATTCATATTTGTTATTAAAAAACACAGGATTTGTGGTTCAAGGAGAAACGAAGCCACAAACCTGATTTGTGGATTCGTTGAAGTTTGTGTTTTTTGGATAGCATTTTAGATAGTAATCGGTCTTATTTTATTGTTAAATAAATACAGAGGTTTGAAAAAAAGAAAATACCGTACATCGGCGGCATCTTACAAACTTTTGTAATAGTAAAAATGCATTTATTTCGACAACTTCTCTTTAGTTAAATACGTCATTTTAGTTAGTTTCTAAGGAATTGATTCAAAAGTCGTAATATTTATTTGTAATGGAGGATCTCATTAAATGCAGTTTTCCTGGAAATAAGTCAATTAATGGATCCATTTTCAGGATAAATTTAATCTTTCATTTCCTTTTTACACAAAATTTTAAATAAGATGACGTAATACTGTAGCGCTATTAGCAATCTGCTCAAAGTTTGATCATTTCTATAGAGTGGCAAGTTTTCATTTCTTATTTAATTTTTAAAATTAAACACAGTGTTCTTCAGACCTTTTTTTTTCTTTCCATGATTTTTGGATTTGTTTTTTTATTAAATTTAGTCTTTAAATTTCATAAAAAATTGAACTTTTGGCATTTTTAAAGCCTGCAAACTGTTTATCAATTTTCTCATTTTTTAAAAATAATTTTGTACTTTTAATCCTTTTAAAAAATAAAAATAATAAACAAGCGTTCAAATTTTTTAAACAACAAATAATTACTGTAGCTTTGTGTGCATTTTTAGAATATTTTTGTTACTCATAAAAAAGAATCTTAAAAATAAACAATTTAAAATATTCTGCTTTTTTTAAGAAGATCATTTGATACTTAAATAATCGGGGGAGTGAAAAAAAGCAAAAAAGAAAAGAAAGGTTAAAGACGCATTTAAACATAATAAAAATGGGTATATACTTGAAAAAAAATACATAAAAATATTTTTTGAGGTAATTATATCATCACCAAACTTATCTTAAACACACGCTTTTTTATATTTTTAAAAACATAAAATAACTTTGTTTCTCCGGAAGCATTTTTCTCTTCTTTCTTTTTTTGCTGCTTTGACGTAAATTCTCTAACAAAATGTTTTTTTATTATCACTTTTTTAAAGAAAAACACAAAAAATATTGGCAATTTAAAAAATGTTTCTAATAATACAGTATAAAATACAAATAATAATTTAAGTTTAAGGGTTTAAAAAAATTTGAATAATTATGTTACAGTAACATGTTTGTTAGGTTCTGCAACGAAAATATTCAAACATTCCTTCCAACAATCCTTTTTGAAGTTATGCAAATTTATCAATATTTTATCCAGGCCGGACCCGAGCAGATAAATGATTTGCTAAACCTTGCAACATTTCAGATTGTTCGGCATTGAACATCGCCGCCGAAGGGGATCTTCGCATTCGTTGATTTTCGACCAAAAGGTTTATCAAAATTCCATATAATTGTTGATTATCTGTAAAATTTTTGTCAATGAAATTATAATAAATATTTTTCTTGATACAAAAAAATTCTTTGTAAGCTTAAAAAAAGTTTTTTAAGGGACAAAAAATATAGGAACAATCAAAGAAGAAAAAATGGGACAAAGGACAGTCATTCTCTTTTTTAGAATCAGTGTGCGTCATTACAATTAATCCCATTTCATTTTTTTAAAAATATACAAACATTTGAAGTATTTGTGTTTTATATCGAAGAAGAATAATATTATGAACTTTGGAAAGGACAAAGTTGTATTTTTTATTTCAATGCCGAAAATGTTCGTTTCAAATCAATCAAATTTTAAAAACCCAAAAATTTTTCAATTTTCTGTTATTTATAAAAACTCAAAATTAAAATTATTTGTGCTGGATGTCGAAAATCGAAATTTCGATTTCGACATAATCAAACCTAAAAATGTCTCTCTCAAACAAAAAATCAACAAACCTTCAATTGCAGGTACGGTATTTTTAACTTTATCGACGTACAAAAATGGAGATAAAGCATTTCTTGCTTCAATGACCCTTTGTAAATCATTACTTTCTAATGTGATTGGCATTGCCATAGTTGGATTTATAAAAATCGGCTTAATTAAACACAATCCAACAATAAAAACAGTAATAAAATACAGCACTTTTAATGTCATTTTTATAAAGAAATCAATATATTTTTTAAAAAAAAAGTAATAATAAAAACAAATGCTTGTCTGAAAAGCTTCAACAGATGAAGAAAAAGAAGAAGAAGAAGCTTACAAAATATAATCTTAAAGCAGCATTTAAAGCATTGTTTTTATATGCGATAAAAAAATTTGTTCGAATTAGTCAATGATGTTTTTGTTGTTGGCGGTGTTGAGTCTTCGTCCTTTTAGTTTATCAATCCCAACCACCCCAATCCTCATTTCCCGCCTTTAATCCCCCATCCGGCATCCTCTAAAAGAAGTCGAAAGATTAACTTTTTTTAGTTTTTTTTTGTAAGAAAAAAAGGCGGATACAAAATCCTTCTTTTTTTCAAAATGTTATCTTTTTTTGAAGTTAAAAAAGGCCACTGGAGGCTTCCCGCTTTTTAAAAACTATCTTTAGAAACAACCTTTTTTCTGTGCCATCCCACATATTTGGAAATGAGTATTATTATTATTACTTTCGTAATAAAAAAAAACAAATCCTTGAGAAAAAAAAGTTTTTGACGTTTTTCTTAACATTTTTGGGAAAAGCAAAATCAGTTGAAAATGACGCCTTGAGAAAAAAGGTTAATCAATGTTGCTATCTTTGTCTACAGTATTCTAAAATACATCCTTCATTCTTTGTGTGCTAAATTCTAAAAACTTTTAATCAAAACTGTTGACATTCAAAACATTTTTAAAGATTTTTTTGTTTACAACACAAACTACAGTACACATATTAGAGCAACCTTAATTCTAAGAAATGAAATATTTGACATTTAAAAACGATATCAAAAAAATCTCTGCACTTTTACCATTTTCAAAAATGAAAATCACACCCAAAATGCGATTTTCAAAAAAAATATTATCAACATTGTTTTGGGCTACAGTATGTTGTTCAAGGGTGCATGCATGCATCAAGTTTTACCACTCCCAAATTCCCCGATTCTTTCAAAAACAAAATTTTTAACATTTAAAAACTATGAAAAACATTTTTCCCCCTAAAAAAACTAATAAACAAATTTAATCATTTACAGTGTTACGACTCGAATATTTTTCGCCCCAAACTCCGCCCCATTCCCCAGCACCTTTCAAACGCCGCCCCGCCACCGCCCCGCGCCCCGACTTTCTGAAAAAATCGCCTCATCCACCGCCCCGGAGTCAGTTTTTCGCCCCAAAATCCCCCGAAATTCATTGAATTCTCATAATTTTTTACCAAATAAAATTCTAAAATGTGCTTTTTCCGCTTTTTAACATTAATTTTTGTAACAAAATGTCAAAGAAAAACGTTTCTAACATCAAAACAACATAATGTTTTCGAAAATAATAATCTTTTAATGTTCGTTCACTGATAGCTAATAAAAAGTCGCCCCACCACCGCCCCGCGCCCCGGCAGTTTTAAGAAAATCGCCCCATCCACCGCCCCGCCCCAGCGTCGGGGCGCTCCGGGGCGCCCCGGGGCGAGGTTGGGGCGGGGCGAGTCGAAACACTGATCATTTATAAAACTGATAAGAAAAAGTCGAAAAATGTGTTTTGAAAAGCATACTCTTTTTCCACGGATTATAAGAATATTATTGAACTAAAGCAAAAACTTTTTTATTCGAATCAAAATCATTTAAAGAATGCAACTGTGATGGACGAATAAATAATCATTAAATTTCACAAGACGGAATTGCACAAATCTGTGCACAAATGCCTTTAAGCATTTGAAATTTGAAGGATGCAAAAATAAATGTCTCTAGAATCTAGAGTCTAGATTGATCTGCAGATTCAATGCCAAATACGAGGTTTTATTTGGGTTTGTATCTATGTCATCTTGTTTTTAAATAATGTATCTTATTATTATTATCGTTATTCCTGTAAGCTTGTTAAAACCAAAAGTTTCACGAAAGTAAATTCATTTAAATGGCTTGTATCAATCTGAAAACTTCATTTTAACAAATTTGCATAATAAAAGGCCATTCACCGGAAATATTTTGGGGTTATACATAACTGCCCTGGGGCTATGTCATGGGATAGGTCTCGTTCTAAAAGCGGCGAGACATGCTGATAGTGTCCCTTGTAAGCTATTTTGTAAAATATAAGAATGATGCAATCGATAATAGCATTCAAAGAATAATTTTGTTTTAATTATTTTCCATCTTTCAAGACAAGCACACATTTTTCGGTTTTGTATTGCAAAAAAAGGCATTGATTCTTCAATAATTTTTTAGACACTTTTCTCATTTTCGTATGATTTTTATGTTACAGACAGCACATTTTTTTTTATTATAAATTTGCTACTGTTGCAACTTATTTCTATATTAAAACTTTATCTTAAATAAATAGGTTTGAATGATACATAGAGTGACCAGATTTTTTTGTTTCCATATAAAATACAGGTTTCAGATGGCAACAAAAGATAATTTTTTGCTTTTAAAAGACGAAAAACAAAAAGCTTTTGGAAATCATACTTCTAATGATCAATACAGTAACCTCAACTTGAATCCTAATTATCAGAAGCTATCTGCTGAATCTATTCAAACAAAAAGCATTTCAACCAATTTTTACAAAACAGTTTCTAGTAAAAACAATGACTGCAGTCCTTTCTTAAAAGCCAAAAATTGCTTTATTTGGAGGAACTAAACACACATCAATTTTCTTCCTTTTCATTCATTGCAAATCCAGACACGAAAATCTTAAAAATTCCAAATCAAAGAATTTTGATGACATTTTTTTCATAACAATTTTTTTGATTCCTAAAATCGTGTGAACATTAAAAAATGGTTGTTTCAAAGCTGAGTTTGAACTTTTTAGTACTAATGCATGAATTTTTGAGAATTCTTATAAATTCAAACTCAGTTTTTATCCAACCATTTTTTATAGTTCATATCATTTTTGGAATCAGAAAAATAGTTATGAAAGGAATTGTCATCGAAATTATTTGGTTTAGAATTTTTAAGATTTTCTTGCCAGGACTTTCAATAAATGAAAGGGAAAAAATTTAAGTGTGTTCAGCCTCCTCATTTAACGTCCAATAAAACATTATCAGCTTTACGTCCCTCAATCTGACCCCCGTTTTTACAATTTCTTGAAACACGTTGGGCTGTGTTACTTTTAAAAATTTTTAACATACAAATCGCATTTTTAAAATTTATGTTGCACAAAAGTAAATTAAAGGGGCTGCAGCCATAATAAAATTATCAGATTTTCCCGGATACTTTTCATTCAAAAAAAGAATCCATTTCATCATGGAATAAAACAACCAAAAATTTGAATTCCTCTAAACTTTCCGTTCATGATTCTGATAAAAAAGAAAAATTACAAGATGAAAAAAAGAATTCAAAAAGTTCTTTGAATTCTAGCACCCTTTCCCTTCATATTGCTGCATATGAAAATTCAATTGAAACAATTGAAGAAGATTTATTTTTGTATGGAGAAGAAAAACTTACAGTGTTTAAGAAGAAGGTGCAAACTGGAAAGCACTTGATTGTTCCTGGTCATTCATCAATTAATCAAGTATTTATTTGTACCTTTTTATGTACACATCATAATAATTTAATTCTTTCTTAGAATTCATTTGAATTTCCAAGACAGCAAGAGAATTGCACTACAGCTGAACCTGAAGTTTGCACAGTTTAAAGCATCCCAAAAATTATTTAATCCGAATAATTCAAAAGAGGTATAGATTGCATATAATATACTTTTCAACATTCTTTTTCCATGAATAATTTTATTTTGGCTCAACTATCCCTTTTTTGCGATTCTCTATAAAAATAATAGTCATGTTGACGCGATATTATCGAAAAACAAAATTTACTTCCACTAGTACACATTTTACCTCGAAAGATTTGTTCAGTTATATTTTAAAATACTAGCTTTTAAATTTATAAAAAGTTTGAAAAAATAATGGGTAAAATTACAAATAAAATTTGGCAAACTACATTTTATCAAGTGAATACTAAATACCGTAATTCATTGAACAAAACCAAAATCTTTTCGGTGTATTTAAAAGTCATTAGTTTAATGTCTTGGACTACTGTTGTTATGTGTATCTACATTGTTTTTGATTATTATATTTGTATACACATAACTACAAAGATTAGTTACATAAGTAACATAATAGACAGATGTGGATATTCTTTTTTTAAATATGATACCGTAATCAAGAATGAGATTTTGGATTTATCGTTGCAGAAAGAAAGTGGATAAATTATTTTGCCCAAATGTAGAAAATTATGATTGCATTCTTTTGTTACAAAATGAAACATCCTTTCAGACAGACAGGACTGATCACAAAAATATAGATCCTTTTTGTAGTCTCGATCATCACAAGAAATTGTTGACGATCTTTTTCTTCTTTATTTCAAAAACTATTTTTATTTTCCTTTTTTCAAAGAACAAAAAAAGGCTTGCTTGCTGGTTCATATTTCTTATTTTCCCAAAGATTAAAACAAAGAAAATTGGCAAAATTTCTTTGCTAAACTTTGAATGTCTTTGTTGGGAGTTCCGCATTTGTATTTTTTGAGCTTTTGATTTCACATTTCGCAATCTCATCAACATCAATATTTATTAGTTGTACGAATGACGACATAATGTGTTTCTTTGTTGGTTTGAGTTCATTATAAAAAGGGATCGCTTGCTTACCGCTATTTTGCTTGCTTGTTTGCTTGATGATGCAATGTGGTTTATTTTTTTCCTTGGTCATTCATGCTTTGTGTTTCTATTCTTTTTCTCTTAAGTTGTTTGCTGTTAATCGATTTTTATAAAAAGGTTTGCGAAAAAATAGTCTGGGAAAATCGGAAAAAGTGAAATGAAATGATGTTTAATAGATCCATGAACCCTATGATTACAGAAAACATCTTTTTTTATAACTTCAGTTGTAAATCATAGATCAGATTTTTTTAAGGAAAGAAAAAAACTGTATAAAAATCAGTCTCAAAAATGCCCTAAAGTCTTCTCTTTATACCATTTTCAAAAAAGTACAAGGTCCTCAATCTTGTTTTTTTTTCGTTTCCTCCCCTAAAGCATAATTCTCATCTTTCATATTCAAGTATATAATATTATTATCAAGATCAATTTTTTCCTTATCGCAAAACAAACTTTTTCTTTCTATCAAAACTTATATTTTTTTCCAAACTATAAAATAAATTGATGGAAGTTTATTTGATGTAATCTCATTTTCATCGTTTTTCTTCTTCTTTAATTCTGTTTGCCCAAAGTTTTTATTTCAGATTAACAAAAAATTAGCGGTAAAAAACTTTCTAAAATTAAAAAAAACTTCGAGTTTGTGTCGCAAAAAGAGAGAGTTCTTTACAGTTTTCATTTAACTTTTTTATAAAACTTTTTCAATAAAGTTGTTGTTGATAGAAAAATTTCTCACATTTTTTCGCGAAAATAGAAAAAGCGGGAATTTTTGGCATAAGTTTGTTTTTCTGTTTGTTCAAATATTTTGTTACCCAAAATAACCTTTAAAAAAGTAGTATTTGAGTGTTTATCTTCTATTTAAATTTTGAAAGATAGTAAAATTTAGAGATTAAAAAAAGAGACAAATTTATTTCGGTAATTTGTCACCAAATAATACCTCAAACTCTG